>CM076581.1:511367883-511450859 GCA_034641835.2 Pinus albicaulis | reverse complement strand
ACTAGTTACATTTTCAACACTTCCTCCTAACTAAGGAGGTATTCATAATTGTACAACCAATACAACATCATTCTCAAATAAAATAGTTCTCATAAGAAGAGTCGGATTGATGAGCCAACTGCAACCATCATCATTATGACTAGCATTGTCTTTGAGGCCTAACTAGACAAGCTCTACTTTATTCAAGAGCATTATGTTGGAAGGTTTTATGTGTGATACTGCACTACCTTTACAAGGCACATACCCCATTCGAATGTTCACAAGGTATGTCCTTTTAAGACTATTGTTATCTTGGATCTCCAATCCTGAGTCCTCGAAGAATATCAGTCCTCTTCAATCACTCTTTTCTTGGATACCTATCCCATCTTCAAAGAGAGTTGATGCATTTCCTTTCTTGGATTCTTTATCCTCAAGGAAACCATAGATGCTTATCCAATCCTTCACCATTCTTTCTCCATTACCTAAAGAAGATAATGCACGTGTGATGTCCAACATCACTCCCTCTCAACCAGAGAGGATATACCTATTCTCTCTAGAGAATAGATCCTTGCTACTATCTAAGGAGACTCCTTAACTCCCTCTCAAATCTAGAGGAGATACCTTACTTCCTTTGACAAGCTTTCCAACTTGTTTTCATAAGAGTATCAACTACCAATTCTTCATAGTTGCCTAGCTCCCTCTTTTTCTCCACATCTCGTCGTATCGAGCATGCTTCCTTTCGAAGTATCATGGAGCCATATTCACTCTTCAATCTTGTGACAGGTTCTAGGTCATTTTTCTTGTTCATCACTTTCATCTTCGACATCATAGATGAAGGCATTGTATTGAGCCTTTCTAAAATTCAAGTTGATCAGAGCTTCTTCATGAAAAGTGATCTCCTTTGACCTTCAAGTTATCTTCTCGCACTGCTACCTTTCAAACCCAAGATAGGCACATCTTGACTTCACAATTTCCAGGTACCAAATATTGAGCTTCTCTCAATATTCTTCATACATTTCATTCAATTGATTTTGCCTCAACTGTCATCATGTATTCCTGAAACATTCTTCCAAGTAGCAAAATAATATGTTAACCACATAACCAATAATTAAAATCAGCCTTACCTCATCCATATGACCTTCTCGTTCAATCAACATCCTCATGGTCCATCTCCATATGAATCTTTCTTCATGCATTAAAGTGCCCAAAGATCGAACTTTATTACCAAGTTAGAACTTTTCTTCCAGAGAGTATACTAGATGTTAATCTTGATTCTATATATATAATCTAGAGAAAGTCCTAATTCTTTATTCATCCATGAGTAAGTCAAATTCCTTCGTCTAAAACATCACATAATCATACAAAACATGTTAAAAGATTCTACTTAAATGAATCATATCCAAGAGTCACTTTCAATATGTATTCCTATGCCTCTTATTCCATCATCTAGCTATGAGCCTCATAATGGACCTGCAACCTGACACATTGCATTCCTTCATCCCCTTAACAGTATTGTTTCCATAGTACATGGAATGTATACTATCCTTGCCATAATGATTCTCCCAAGAACCTTCCAAAATTATGGTTCTTCCAGGATCATAATGACCCACCTTAACAAGATGAATACTTTTAACATGATGTTAGATAATGCCCGAATGAACAATATGCAAAATGGTCTATCTATCTTCTTAATGACTAGATGATTCTTGCAAAGAAACTTAACCAAGTAGACTCTGCATATGCTAATATTGCATGCTTCTCTCTATCATGTTATCCAAAATCATGACTTTTCTAAAGTAAATAACAATGCATGCTATCCTAAAGGAAAGACAAATTTTACCAAGAACCTAACAAACAAGATGCCTTCTTTAATAGTAAAGATATTTCACTTCTTCGGGTTCTTCTCAGGTTCTCCTACTACCTCAGCTATGTGAGCCTCACTTCATTCCTTTCTCTTGTTGTTTTGTTGCCTTGGACAGTCCCTCTTATAGTGTCCATATTCATTGCACTTAAAGCATTTAACCTTCGACATATCTTTCTTTTGGACTTCCCAAACTTTCCTTTCTTCAATTCTTTACTCGAGCTAGAAAGGCTTGAGACTACTCATCTGATCCAATGTCATCTTTTACCTTGATCCTTGATTCTTCCAAAATGCATTGTGTCCACAACAAATCAAAGGGAGTTGAATCTTTCTTAAGAGTATATGCTTGTTGCAAAGCTGCTCCATTCTGGTGGCATGCATTTAATACACAAATGGTCATTTCCAAATCAGAAATTGTTTCTCCAAGCCCCTGCAAGTGATCTCTTAATTGAGATATCTTCATTAGAAAGGATGCCACGTCTTCATCCTTTGATTTCTTCATCTTGTATAGTTTATTTTGCAAAGACATCTTTTGTCTTGATGTACTTACAGAGTACAAGTTTACTAGCTTATCATACATAGCCTTGGAAGATTTCAAATTTGCAACAAATGGAACAAGAGGATCATTGATGGATTCAACGATGATCCTTCGAGACCTTACTTCCCCTTTCTCATACTTTGCTAGTTCTTGAGTCTTGTCTTTGTTAGGTTCAATAATTTCCCTAGTTACATATTCCATTACCTCATGCTCTATCAGGTTGGGTCAAGCATTTTCTTCCATGCTAGGTAATTTGATGCTCCAACGAGCTTATTGCTCTCCTTGCAGAAAGAACCCATATGACCAGTAGATTCAGATATAGAGTAAAAATATGATACTTAATTGATAACCAAGATTATCTTCTTCTTTGATGATGTCTTCAACCTTTCTTAATGCCTTCAAGACCTTTGAAGAAACTTCAATATTGTCCTTGAAAAATGTTCCCTAGGATTCCTTCAACAGCTTTCAAGAGTGATGAATGATACCAAGACCCTTTTTAGGGCTTCCTTCAAATATGCCTTTAAAATCCCCTTCAAGAAACAACCTTTCTTGTAGTCTTCCTCTCAAGCTTTCCCTTGATGTAGTCTTGATGTTCTTTAATGTAGAAACCCTCCTTCCAGATCAATAGGTCTTATACCTCTTTTCTTCCACAAATGATTCCCCTCGACAAGTGAACCCTTCTTTGTGTCCACAAGATGATCCTTCCAATTGCCTTCTCGTTCACCTTAGCTCTGATACCATGTTGGAAAATTCAAGGTGGCAACTTATTATACAATTTTCCTTCACCGTAATACTTGTTTGTGAACTTTGTTATTCTTCTTAAGTTCTTTATTTAGATCTTTTCATCGAACAAATATCAAGAACAAAAACATCGACAACAGAGGACACAAAAATTAGGCTCTCAGCTGGGGCAAAACCACTCCAAGGGGAAATCCTAGTAAACTCTTATTTTCTTATAGAATTTGCTTCCAACGAGACAACAAATTCCCAATCCTATACCAAGTCCTTCTCCATGTACCAAGTCAACCCTTCCTACAAGTCTTTTCTTGATCTAACACCAACCAACTTCAAACTACAACTTTGACCTCCCAGCTTCAATATCACTTCTTCAACCTGCAACTTTGGCCCTTGAAGCTGTTGCAAAAACCCTAACCCAACCTCCTCTTGAGACCTTCCTTCAACAAGACAGCTCCAACCAAGGTCAATGAGATCACTAAATTCTTCCTTCCAACAACAAGAGACTGCACTTCGTCCTACTGCAACTCAGATCTGCAATTTCGACCTCTTCTATAGCTACAGAAACCCTAGTTTTCGCACGTGTGAGAGAGAGAGAGCCCAAAAACATATTTTTCTTTGTCTTCTTGGATTTCTTTTGCCTTCTAGACATTTGCTCCTTCCTTGTATCTGCTTGCCTTAGATCGAACCTTTTCTCCTAAGATCAAACTTCTTGGTGAATGAGTGCTAAATGAGGCTAAACTGCTCCTTCATATAGCCTTTCCAAGGGGTTGAATTCCCTCCTTTAGACCAACTTGAAGCTGCCAAGGCCAACTTGTACTTTTGGAGTTTCCAGGACTTTCTAGACTCAAAAATATTTCATTTTCCGATTACATTTTGTTCGGAAGGGTCTTATAAACGTAATGTTCACTCTTTTGACTCATGACAATAAATCCTAAGACCTAACAAACCCTAGAAGCGTGAAGAACATTCTTTTACCTAAGAGACCATCAATAAGAAGCATGAAACCCATGCTTTAATAATAATAACTTTTTCTTTTTCTTTGTTTGTTTGTTACATAGGATACATATCGAAATGAGTACAACAATTATGAAGACCGAAACTAGTTACATTTTCAATAGGCGATAGGATGGTGCTAGGGCAGGTTGAAGCTTGTGCAAGGTGTTGAAGCATCCTTTCAGTTAGAGCTAGTAAAACCAAGGCGTTGGAACATCCTTCTAGTTGGAGCTGGTAAATCAGGGTGTTGGAGCATCCTTCCAGTTGGAGCTGGTAAATCCGTGAGTTGGGGCTCCCTTCAGGGTGTAGCCTGTAAACCAGGGGGTTGGAGCCTCCTTTAGTTGATGCTGAAAATCTTGAAAGTTGGATATTCCTATTAATGTAAATTTTAATATTAAGAAGGGTTCAGTGATTTTTCTCCCAGAAGGGTATCCACCTATTGTGTATTGTCTTGGATATTGTGCATTGTTGAATGGTGTAGTAATTTATCTTTCGACTTAATGTCAATGATAATTAATGCTCTGTAAAGTTAAAATTAACTAATTGAAGAGAAATATAGATTCACCTTCCTCTCAGTATTTCCAACAAGGTTAACAACCAATTCCCCCAACCACCCAAACTAGACCCAAATGACCGAAACTAGTTACATTTTCAATAGGCGATAGGATGGTGCTAGGGCAGGTTGAAGCTTGTGCTAGGTGTTGAAGCATCCTTTCAGTTAGAGCTAGTAAAACCAAGGCGTTGGAACATCCTTCCAGTTGGAGCTGGTAAATCAGGGTGTTGGAGCATCCTTCCAGTTGGAGCTGGTAAATCCGTGAGTTGGGGCTCCCTTCAGGGTGTAGCCTGTAAACCAGGGAGTTGGAGCCTCCTTTAGTTGATGCTGAAAATCTTGAAAGTTGGATATTCCTATTAATGTAAATTTTAATATTAAGAAGGGTTCAGTGATTTTTCTCCCAGAAGGGTATCCACCTCTTGTGTATTGTCTTGGATATTGTGCATTGTTGAATGGTGTAGTAATTTATCTTTCAACTTAATGTCAATGATAATTAATGCTCTGTAAAGTTAAAATTAACTAATTGAAGAGAAATATAGATTCACCTTCCTCTCAGTATTTCCAACAAGGTTAACAACCAATTCCCCCAACCACCCAAACTAGACCCAAATGACATCTACTATACCTAACCTATACTCAATACCTACAGAAATCTGCTCTTCTTATCAGCTCTCACATGCTCTCATTTCCCTGGGCATTTCCATGAGGAGCTCACACCCAGACCAGCTCTGATACCATAAAAAATAATGAGAAATGCATAGAAATTGCAGTAATACACCAGAAAGAGATATGCAAAAACACTAAACAGTCTTTATTCACAGATACTTATATTTATACATATACACAGTACTAGATTCTTTCTGGAAGACTCCAACCTCTACACTAAGAAAGTAACCTATAATTGCTCCTAAACCTACAGCTAAGATACTTAAAATTACTGACAGCACATATGCATAAGCTATCTACACTCAAACAGATCCTAAATATTAGCTAGTACATTTATGTATTGGAGGGCTACTCTCAAACAACATAGTTGTATCAATAAAACGTGACATTACCATGTGAGCACTAGTTTAGTAAGGTAAAGGGTAACAAGTAATAATAAATTTTTCCCTTCTAATCTAGGAATCTCTTTTAAATGGTCGGTCTTCGAGAGACTGGAGGTAATGGGTTTCACAACTGGAAACAAATAATTGTCTAGAAAAGAATTTCAAAACAATTGAAAGGAAATAAAGCGTACTACCATATGACAATATGCTGAGTTCTAATCTTTTGCATGGCAAGTCTAGTGACCACAGACAAGTGTTTCAGTTTTCCAACTAAGAAGTATTTAGCTCATATAAATTTTCATCTGTGCCCATGTTCCAGACAAGCATACTGACTAGGACATCATTATAGAATTCAGAATTACAATGGATATTTAAAATGTACTGCAATTTACCACCAACCTGAACCTATGTGCATTAGGTTATCAGGAGCAACACAATTCCTGGTAATTGCTGTAAAGAGATTTGACTACAGTTCACCATGATTTTAAAACACTTAAATTTCTTGAATCTGCAAAGATGGTTGAATTTCAACTTAAGTATTAAAAATTAAAATATATCATTTCCTTCCAGCAATTTGGAAACTCTCGTACAGAACAAGTTGATTCTAAACAAGTAGAGGATTCAATAAAGAAGCATGTCTTAAAGCCACTGGATACTAGCTGTTCAGAATTCTCCCAAACAAAACAAATTTGGTTCCACCAAGTGTATTAGAGAGACACAATAAAGCAGATTGTCTCAAGGAAACCTTAAATGCTTTGAAAGCAATTAAAGCTTAAGTAAGATGAAGAATGGTTTTTCATCTGATTCAAATTCATAACAACAAATAAGTCCAACCATTGGTGTCCCCATATTTGCCGCAAGACTGCCGATTCCAACCTATTTCAGAATTTCATTGAAGAGTCATGTGCCTGTTTTCTATGGAGGTATATATGGACTTCTTCATGGGTATTAGCCATACTCACACATACTGCCTTCAAAAAAATCAACAAAAGATTCTTATGTGCTTAATGATTCCCTCAGTGTCACTGGTGCCTAAAGCTAAATTTGTCTATTTTTGTCTAAAGCCCTTTTTTCAGGTAATAGATTATTACAAGTGAAAAGTAAATGACACAAAACCATACAGGAGGCTGGGTGACTCTATCTGCATAAACTATCACACATACTGCATTGAAAAAAATCAACAAAATATGCTTATTTTCTTAATGATTCCCTCACTGTCACTGATGCCTAAAGCTAAATTTGCCCATTTTTGTCTAAATCCCTTTTTTCAGGTAATAGATTAATACAAGTGAAAATTAAATGACAGAAAACCATACAGGAGGCTGGGTGACTCTCTCTGCATAAACTATCTAAATGTTCAGATTCCGGGAGATGCTGACTACGAAATCAATGCATATAGGTTTCTATAAGACATTTCAGACAAAGATGGCGCAATTATCTCTTTAACTGATAACAACTACAGTTTATCCAGATTTTAACATTTTCTGAAATCAAGTTTGTTTATTTTAGTATCAGACGACAGCTCAATAGGGAAAAGATATGTCACTATAACACTTCATCAGTTTAAAATATTACGAATAGGTACTGTAACATTTTAGCACTTTATCAAACAAGTAACAACATTCCAGGTTGTCACTTTCTCAAACAAGTAACAACATTCTAGGGAAGTAAATTCTCAAGTCTTTTGGCCTAAAATGCAGTGAGATATAAGTAAATTACCCTGTGAATGGTCAATTCATTAAGCCTCACTCGTACGTACATTTTGTCTTTTGCCAGAGCTGTAACGTCACTGTAACATGTAAGCACCCAAAATGGAACAGGAATTTGGGTATAAGCAAGGAGATCCAATGAGGAAATAAAACATACCTATCAAGCAAAGGAAAAATCCCCCAACCTTCTTTGACTACACAATTATCTTAGTCATTTCCTCCACTAGAAAAGTGTTTTTCAACTATCATTTATAATGAGCGTAAGAACTTTTCACAAAACAGCATGCAGCATCAATGATGTTTTTCTCCCAATAGTTACTCCCTGGGGTAGAAAGACAGCAAAAGATGTGAAGTCCTTACCTTCTAGCATATATATCCAGCAAGGAACCATTGTCATCAACAATAGGGATCGCACTTACACGAGCTGCACACAGGGAGACTAAACCAATTAGATTCTACACTAGTCTATGCCCCCGGCAAATAGTTGACACAATACAATCCTTTATTAAATGACTCAATACCAGCATGAAAGTGACCTATTAACCAAAACCACAGTATAATGTTATAGAGGGCATGCATGCAAACAAAGTAGGAGATTTGAATATTGACTCATAATCGGCAATGATTTCCCTTAATGTTTAAACATACAGTACTAAGTGCAGCTGGAAAAATATTTCAATGATAGGAGTTCTTTCTTTATCGTATTGATCACCACAATAATTGTCACAAAATAATCAAGAACATAAAGTAATATCAGAGGATGCAAGTAAAGCAGGCACGGAAACAAACAAGCAAAGACATTATCTAAGTCACTTCATGTTTGAATTCAGCAACAATGAAATTCCAGAAAAACACACTAATGTTAAAAAATGACCAAATGTGCCCTTAACTTGCTAGCCCAACTACTGACCACATGAATAAAGGAATATCAAAATTGCTATCCAAACTACTTCGAAAAGTTTCGGTAAGTTGCAGAATGCGTTTCACAAAAAGGGGGGCTTGTCAGCACATCAGCACACCCTGCTGAAAACTGAGATACATTTTGCACACCCCCTCCCAAGAAGTGAGATGCATTTCACAAAAGGGGGCCTTGTTAAAACCCTCTCCCAAAAATCAACATGCATTTTGCAAAATCTTCCTTTTTCCAAAATATATAAGAACATTAAAAAAAACATAAAAAAGGTTAAAATAAAATAATTATAAATAAACAAAACTTAGTAAATTACTAAACATAATACACCTTTACCTATGCATCTCTCCCATTTGACATTTACAAGTCATTTAGAATTTAACTTTAAGATAAGTGTGAGGGATGGTTTGTCTTGGTTACTCATTAGAGTGACTCACTCAAGTAGTAACACTCCCATTGATGGTCCTAATTCCTTCGTACAACAAATGGATGTAGATGACCAATCAATGGCATTGACTCCTTGATGCTCATTTGAAATTGATTCCTTCTAGCCTAAGAAAACGGATTTGACCATATGGGCGCCATGTGTCCCGAATCCGTCGTGTCTGACACAACACGTACGGATTTGAATCCAAAAAGGCGGATTCGATCGTGTCCTGTACGGACACAATCAAATCCGATTCTGCCGGACACGAAACCTGCGAAAGTGCGTTCGACAAGTTATAAAGGTCCGGTTTCCCTCATTCTTTCTCTCCATTGTTTGTATGTGAGTTGAGCATAGAGCAAGGATTAGCAAAGAGAAAGGGGGTGTTTTCAAAGAGATTCGAGCATCCGGTAAGTGCACTGTCTCTCTATGTTTTTGCATTTAGTTTGTTGTTAGTGTTTGCATGCGTACATATTTGGTCATTTTTGTTTATTTTTTACAGTATTCATGGCTCAATCAAGGGCAACAAGGCAGGGGCAAAGAAAGGGGAAGAATGTCCCCATTGGAGATGCCCCTCCTGTCCCTATTTCATCAGGGTTTGCAAGCATTCGATCTATTGGAAGTGGGGCTGCAACAACAACTTCAAATGTTCAGGGAAAACAAACTCGAGACCCCAAATACCCATTGAGGAAATATGTGACAAGAGAGGCAGGGCCAGGCAGAAAGGCAAAGGGAGGAGGCAATGTTGCATGGAAATGCAATTTTTGCCACAGCCATTTTATGAGCACATATGACCATGTGAAAGCTCATTTGTTGGCTTTGCCAAGTTGTGGCATTTCAACTTGTACAATAATTCCATCACCAAGGAGGAAAGAATTGGAGAAAGAGGCATTTGTTGGTGTGGCAACTGTGGCATCAAAATCAAAACAAAACAAGAATGATGGCCCCCTTCCATTCTTGAGGAAAAGTAGCAACAAGTTCCTTTTTGAGAGTTTTAGTGGGGGACAAGCAGCAAAAAGAAAGGCAACTACACTTGGTCTAATGGACAGGATTTTCCAAAAAGAGAAGAGGGAAGAGCTTGATCTCACCATTGCATTTTTTTTTTCTATCAGAACTTCATATCCTTTAATGTTGCACGGTCACTTCTATTTATTGAGATGTGCCGAGCTCTAAGTCAAGGGGCTCCATTAGGATATGTGCCTCTTGGGTCATAGAAGTTTAGAACCACATTGTTGACAAAGGCAAAGAAAGAGGTGGAAAAAATGCTTGAGCCTATTAAATCAGCATGGCCAACATATGGGGTTAGCATTGTTTCTGATGGATGGACAGATCCAGCATGGCACCCACTCATCAACTTCATGGTGTCATCCTTGAATGGTCCAGTTTTCTTGAAATCAGTGGATGCACTTGGACAGTACAAGGATGCACAATATATGGGTGAGTTATTTATTAAAATTATTGAAGATGTAGGTGTCAATTCTTGTGTGCAAATCATTACAGATAATGCACCTGTTTGCAAGGCTGCTGGCATGATTGTGGAAGCAAAATATCCACAAATATTTTGGACACCTTGCATTGTCCATTCATTGAACTTAGCACTGAAATCTATTGCCTCTGATGTGCTTTGGATTTAAAGCATTATTGAGGATGCACGACATATCCACAACTTTGTACAAAACCATACAAATGCCCTCACTATCTACAAGGAGTACACCAATATATCATTGTTGAAGATTGCGGATACACGGTTTGCCTCTTCATTCATCATGTTGAAGAGGTTGAGGGAGGTCAAGACCGCTCTTGGGGCCATGGTTATTTCAGAGTTTTGGTCTTTTTGGAGAAAGACGGATCAAACAGCCTCAAAGGAAGTGAAGGACACGTGTATGGTGGGAGAAGGTAGATCTACTTATTCAGATCATGGACCCTATCATTTCCTTGCTTCGATTTGCAGATACAAACCAACCCATCCTAGGAGAGGTTTATGAGGGATGGAATTCCATGATTGAGCCTGTGAGGACCATTGTTTTACAGAGTCAGTGCCCAGAGTATGAGACATCACTAGAGGCCTTCTTCACCAACATACAGGATATTCTTATCACCAGATAAGACAAGAATTGCACACCTTTACATTGTTTGGCTCACTCCTTGAACCCAAAATACTACAACCATGAGTAGCTGAATGGTGGACCTTCCCACAGATTCCCTCCTCACATGGATGGTGAAATCTCACAAGGGAGGAAAGATGCATTCAGGAGGGATTTTCAGGATAGGGCATCCCATGATGAGGTGGAGGATGCCTTTGCAGAGTTTACCACTGGCACCGGGCGATTTGCAGGCTATGATGCGATTCGAGACAGGGGGGCTAAGAAGCCCTATTCTTGGTGGGCAACTCATGGGGCAACAAGCCCTCCTCTACAACAGTTATCCACGAGGCTCCTCTTAGGTGACTTCATCCTCTTGTTGCGAGAGGAATTGGAGCACATATGGGAATTTGTATAGTGTGAAGAAGAGCAAGCTTGAGCAGTCCAGGGCAGAGACGATGGTGTATGTGCACACCAACCTTCATCTCATCTACAAGCAGAGGGAGGATTGGTTGAAGGGAAAGACAAAGATGTGGGATGTATTTCCTAATGATATGGGTCTGAACAACAGTGTTGAGTTGGCATTGGCCAACTTGGATCTCAATGAGCCAGTGCTAGAGCCTGTCACATTTGATGATGGTGATACAGTAGAGGCGTCATCCTCCACATCAGTAGATGCAGAGATGACATTGGATACAAAGGAGGAGGATGCAGCAGAGGATAGCAGTGGTGAGCATGATGATCAGGATGAGGACAGTGATGTTGATTATGATGATGAGGATTGATGACTCATTTAGGCTTGTAGTCTTGTAGACTTGTAGTTGTTTTGTATTTTCTATTTCTATTTTCCATTGGCAGTGTACTACCTAGAGCCTAGAGGCTAGTACTTATGTAACACATTTTGATTTGGATCATTGATAAATATGTCTATTACTTTGTAATATGTATGATTGTATGATGTATTAATGTATCAATGTATCATGTATCTTAAATCTTTGTAAAACTTACATCTAGATGAAGATCTATGTTTGAATCAATGAATTTTGAATTTGTGTAAGAAATATCTAATTTTTAATATATATATATATATATATATATTTTAATAAAATAATATATAACGTGTCTGGACGTGTCCTTTTCCGAGGGGTCATTGTGTCTGAATCCGACACTTGAATCCGCGTGTCCATCATGTCTCGTGTCCCCGTGTCAAGTGACTTAGCTTTTAGCTGATTTTACTTTTCACTGTCCATTGTTCATTTTTAGGCTTCAGCTGTATCAGTTGACTTAAGATAATGATGACCAAGTCGTTGACTTGTCACTCTTTACTATTTTTGAGTAATTTTAATTTACTATTTCAAATTTCAATATCTACTAAGTTGCAAATTTTATCCTCTGACTCAAGCCCTTCTCCCAATAGTGTCAACCTTAGTTCTCTGTTACATGGGCATCCCTTTTTCATGGCCTAAGCTCTGCTCTTGCTACATCACCTTTTCTAATAATGATGCATCAATGTGGGCATCTATTATGACATCCCAATCTCTCCTTCATTGCCTCCTTCAGACAGAGAATTGTCCTCCTTTCAAGTGATGCCTTCATATGGAAAAAACCATGATGAAATGGGTACAATGCATTTCCTCCATGTTTAGCTTGTCAAGAGGCTCTCTAATGAGCTAAACACTAAAAACAAAGTTTGTATTGTTAGAAATGTTGATAGGGGGGTGAATCAATATTTCACTTCAATTAGTTAATTTAAATCTTCAAAGCATTAATTAACATTAGCATTAGATCAAAACATAAATTAGCAACACCATTCAACAATGCATCATATCAAAGACAGTACGCACGAGATTTTTAGCTAGAAACCCTTCCAAGAGAAAAAAACACCAAACGCTTCTTAATATAGGTCTTCAAAATTTATATCAATAGGAAGCTCCAACTTCCATGATTTTTGGCATTTAACTGAAGGAGACTCCAACCCCCTAGTTTACAAGCTCCAACCTGAAGAAAGCTCCAATTCCCTGATTTACCAACTCTAACTGGAAGGACGCTCCAATTCCCTGATTTAACAACTCCAATAGGAAGGATGCTCCAACAGCCTAGTTTTGCCCTGGTTTTATTAGCTCCGATTAAAAGGATGCTCCAACACCTAGCACAAGCTCCAGCCTGCCTTGGCACCACCCTGTCGCCCTGAAGTATTCTCAGGCACTAACCTGAAGGAGACTCCACTCTTCACCTTGCACCACCCAACCACCTTGAGTCAACAAGCTACCACTTGCCCTGAAGGCTCCAACCTTCAATTCATCACAGTTGACCACGTTTCACAATTTTCAGACTAGATCCACCTTTGCTTAATATTAATACAAAAACAAACTATAATACAATCTCTGCTCAATATGCACATCAAACCCCAACTTCTCTACTCACGTTGCATCAACTTTTCATCAAACATCCAGCCATATAACTCTGGTTCAACAAGAAATTTAGAAGCACTATAGACTATGGCATTCATCAGCTATCCACACAGGCCAATAACATCGTTCAACAAATTTTGTCAAACCCTAACTCAACAATAGTTGCATCTCTTTGGTCAAGCAATATAATTTGTCCTTGCAACATCACAATCTCACTAATACATATCAAACTCTCATTTTCTGCCACATATATCCCATGACTAGTTCACATCCATTAATACAAGGCTTTGCCAATAACTCATTCATTTGCCAAACCCTAGCAATAAATATAAACGAGTATACACGGCATCAATGTACTCTATGCAACATACCAACTCAGTTAAGACTCATCCGTACAAATTTACTAGGATAATCTAGCAGCAACCTCTCTCAGTTCTTTTACCATACTCCTCAGTTTATGTTTCTCATAACATCAATAAAAATGGTAGCATAGAAACTATCACTAGTAGCCTCTCTCACCCATATAAGACATGAGTGGCATGCACACATGACATCAACAATACAAGTGTAATCCCAAGAAGTGTACTCAGTAAGAAGGCTTATAAAGTCTAAGGCACATGTCATAATGATTCAGTCAAAAACCATATGATCAATTAGCAATAAGTTCATACCTTCAAAACCTTAATGCTACCTTTAGCTAATTTTTATGCAACTTAAGATTTGCCTTGAGTTGGCCTTAGATTTAGCCAGGAATCAACCCTTGAGATGCTTCTAATAGTTGTGCAGTTTGGACCTATATTATATCTATCGTCAATGTTGTGCCTCTGTTTGATCAAGACCAAAGTTAGTTGTATTGTTGACGCCTTATTTCTCTGCTACAAGTCAAATATATTGCCCTAGAAGATAACATTGGGTTTAAATCAAATCTTTGTTAGGTACGATTCAAATATGATGTTCAAAATGTCTTCTTAATTCCTGTACCAACACACCTTTGACAAAGACTGGTGATGCATCATTGTAAATAGCCCATTAAAATGCTCAGAATATCATACTTAGTTTCACTTATTTTTGTCCTTACTACATGAGTCGGTCACAGCCAATATTCTATATAGAGATGCCAATGATCAACCTTGGACCTAACCTCATAAGGATCCGGAAAATGACCTCAAGGCCCAGCCATAGATGGTGGCCTCACATTGGCTAGAATTAGGTTACAAAGTTCAAGGAAAGTATATAGGTCAACCTTAGAAAATAAAGTCTCATGAAATGACCTCAGAGGTCCGAGCTAGGGCATATCCAAGTCCATCTCAAATTAGTGATTAGCTCGAGATGCCACAAGAATAAGAGTTATAGGCTTAGACCAAAATTGTCACAAGTTCACAAGCTTGTCCATACTTGTGCCATAGTCAATTGTAGTCTATAATGAACCTTAGGAAAATGCACTGTAACCTAGGAAGGTTGTCTTGAGTGATCAACCATAAAAATGTCAAGTTTAAGCCTCAATCTGACACAAAACAATAGATCCAAATGCCGAATTGATGATAGTCTTGATTCGACCTGTAATGAACATTAAAAACTTCACAAACAATGATCTTTGATCAGTGCATTGACTACCTCAGAGATTGCCTTCAAAGTACTCCACAGAATCACTAGTCAAGGCTTGAATTTTCCTTACAAAAGGCCAAAGAAGAATGCTCAAACATATGTGTTAAAATTGGCAACTAAGGCCAAACTCCACTTTGGACAGCGGATATGATGGAGATGATATTTTTGTTGGATTACTCTTTCCAAAAGGTGTAAGATTAATCTAATGATCATCTTGTTTGGATAAGTAGAAGTTGGATTTTGAATTTATTCTCTCACACGTGCAAATTGGATGGTGGACTGCAAGTTCGTGACTACTCCGATGGAACTCAACTTTAAGAAGTTATGTGGAAGTGCTGTTGGGAATGATTTAGGAAATCCTACCGAGTATTGTCAACTCATGGGGGCCCTGATGTTCTTCGTGAACTCTCATCTGGACATATGTTTTGCTGTGAACACGTTGAGTCAATATATCGTCGAGTGTCATCACATACAGTGGATTGCTAGCAAGAAACTCTTGAGATATCTCCGGGGCACAATCAATCATGGACTGAGATACACTGCTAGGAATGTCAAGCTCCATTGATATACTGATGCTGACAGGGTTGGCAATGTCGTGGATCGTAAGAGCACATCTGGATGTTGCTTCACTCTAGGTTTTGCTTCGATCTCCTAGATGAGCAAGAAGTAGAAATCAGTTGCTTTGAGCACTGCCGAAGACGAATACATTACAGTAAGTATGGCCTGTTATGAAGTTGTTTGGTTGAGGACGCTCTTTAGTGAGTTGTTTGGGCATGTGCTGGATAGCACCATGATCCATCGCGACAACCAAAGTGGGATTCGACTTTCAGAGAATCCCGTGTTCCACAACTGCTCCAAGCATATTGATATCAGGTACCACTTCATCTGGGATATGGTACAGCGAGGCGCCGTAAGGCTCCTTCACATTGGGACTGATGAGTAGGTCACAGATATTCTCACGAAGCCCCTGGGGAAGGTCAAATCCTTAACCTTCCTTGAGAAGCTTGGAATTGTGGATATACACTCCTATGAGGGTCCCGCTTGAGTTGGACTTTGAGCTATGGGAGCTCCAGGGGGCTTGGGGATAGCTTCTTGGAGTTATAAGCAACTAGAGGGCGAGGTTTGCCTTTCCTTATTGGTGTGCTATTTCCCACTGTTATGATATTGAGTTGGTTCACCCTCTCTTGATATATGCCCCACATACATCCTACCCATGTAGTCCGGGACTCATGGGAAGTACCTTTCAACTGGCCAATGAGTTGGGAAAATGAGGATAGAGACCATAACATTACCAATGGACGCATCATGTATTGTCGTACTCTCTATGTTTAGGATGGGTTGTGTCCAACACCTTAATCTGGGATCAAGTCTGATTGAGGTTTTTACCTCTAAACTGACTTCGAGTCAGTGGAGAGTGGCAAGGTATTGTGACTCACTCTCGATCAAATCTTCTTCATTATTTCTTCATGGTTTAGTAGAGCAGAGAATAAGGACAACAAGATGACACAGGATGGTACAGGATTGCACAGGGTGACAGATGGATTGATGGGTGGAGTTCTCCCAAGTTGAGAGGGAGTGTTAAAATTGGCAACTCGGGCCGAACTTTGGACAATTCATGTGATGGAGATGATATTTTTGTTGGATTCCTCTTTCCGAGAGGTTCTAAAGATCATCTTGTTTGGATGAGTAGAAGTTAGATTTTAAATTTATTCTCTAACACGTGCAAATTGTCAAGGTCGGCCAGAAATGTAATGTAGGTTCATAAGCCCCAAAAGATGTGTCTCCACCCCTCATTGATGGATATAAATTGGAGAGACTCATTCCTCATTTGGACATCATCTCATCACACATTATCTCAACTCTCTCATTGGTTCGTACAACGTTCAAGGAGCCTCTCTCTCTCTTCGCACGTGTGGAAAGGAAGGACATATTTTTGGACTGTTTCTAGGGTAGAAAACAATGTTGACCAACGTTGACTTTGGGTCAACCTTCATGTTTTGACTTTGATTTTTGGGCAAAATTCTGATCTTTGAAGGCTGCAACTATTGGCACGCATTTCGAGGAATTATGGGCAGTTTGACTTTCGGGTTGACCACAAAGTTGACTGTTTCGTTGACCAAGTTTGAACGAGTTTTTCAGGACTATTTTGGGCTAACTTTGTCTGTCTTTGGAGGTCGAGTTGGCTGGGTTTGATTGAGCTTCATTGGAGGAGATTTATTATTGGTTTGACCAGCATTGACATTTATGTTTAGGGAATCCGGTTGATTGTTGTTTGATTGAAGTTTTGGGCAAGTGAATTTTGTATATTATACTCTCTCTCTACTGAACTTTTGAAAAATAATAAGAAGATTTGATCAAAGGGTTTTCTGCACATTGGGGTTTTTCCCTGGCATCTACCAAAATATTGTGTCCTCTTGACTTGGCTTGTCTTTTGGTTATTTGTTTATGTTCTATCAGCATTTACTGTCAATATTAATGTGATTGCTAATCTGAAATTGGGCTAATGAGAAAAGATCGAAGTAAATTTCTCTAAGCAAAGAACATACCATTGTTATCTAAAATTTAACAATATGTTTCAAGACCCATAAATAATCATAAAAAATTATGTCAAGATTAATCAGCAATAATCCTTGGTGTTATGGCCTTGGAGGGACAAAAATATTCTAGGATAAATCCCTTCTTGAACTCAACGAAATGCCTCAGAAATCACAATAAGAGATGCATTCAGATCACAGTGAATGTTGCAAACCATGCCACAGGAAATCTCAAACAAGGAGCTCGAATAGACCTTAATACTCGGCCAACAAGAAGCCCCTCATAAAAGAAACAAAATTACTCAAACAACCCTCAATGAGTAGCCCAAGACCTGTTACCCACCACCTGTGGGTAGTGTATATAGGAGAAAAAATTTCTCCTAGATGGTCCTCAGCCAGCAACCCCTTGTAGCCACTAGATAGCTCGATGTGCCATTTTCTCCATAGCCTGAGCCAGCCATGTGGTCCGTCGACCACTTGTCATGAATGTATGTTTGAAGGGGGGCCTTCTAACACTAAAGGTATGGCTTTTCATTGGTATAGTTGAGTAATTTTCCTTACATGTCATGGGGCATGAATTAGTGGGGGCATTCGGCGAAAAGAGTGGGCTAGACTTGTATTCTTGTCTCTGCTACTTGATTTCGTTGTTACCCTTGTATCCTAGTCTCGTGGGATCTCTTTTAGTGGCCATTTGGCTTTAGGGTTGGCACTACATGGGAAATCCTGATTTTGGTTGCGTGGTCCCGCTTATCGATACCACCTACATTACTCCCTTTCCACTCATTTTAGCCCCATTCATCTGTTTTCCCATCTAGGTCCACAGGTGTCCACGTCCACATAGGGGTAGCCTCCTGCTCCCCCTCCCCTTGTCCACATCTTGGGTCGGGTTTGAAACGATGCCCTACAGGTTGATGCAGCTACAATAAAAGAAAAAGCATAATTTGGTTACTCGCAATAGGAAAGGTACCACAAAATGCAAAAGATGGTCGACACATACAAATTTAGCACGTGGGCAAAAGCCAAAATATAAGCTCTACCCCTTATCCATGGCCATCACCCTCGTTCCTATGGGCCCTAGATGAGCCCCCTCTTTAATTAAGGAACCCATGATTGTCCCAACCCCTAGTAGGCAATGAATTGCCCCACCTTAAGGGGGTATTCACTACAACATATTACACATCATGCTCTCATCCCCTGGAGCCTCAAGCAATTATGAAGAAAAAAATCATTAAAAAGAAAAAGGCATATGAAGAAGGGTGGAAAAACAAAGGTCGAGGTAACTCATGTACCCCGATTTGCTCCCTCCTACACTTATATACCCAGGTGTGGGCTTCCCTTATTTTAGCTACCCTGGTCCTTAACATGTGGTCTGGATGCTTTCCCTAATCCCCACTTTGTTGCATCATTATATCATTTGCCACCTACCATTTGCTTTAGCTACAACCAAGCAATATGATTTCACGACAAAGTTCAACGAGGAGTTCTCTCTAATCTCTCATTTTTCAGCGAGCACCATTCTTGAGAAGTATTTGAGAGCATGACCGAATGAGACTCTAACTTGCACATGAAGATTGGTGATAAGGGTTAAAAGACGGTCAAAAGATTAGGGACTGTACCATTCAGGATGGAGTCAAGAGGGTTGTTGCAAGGCCAAGGGACATGACCGTTGAGGTTTCACACCCATTGATCAAGTATAAATAGAGGCCAAAGGAATGGCCAAATCACAAGTGCAAAGGATCTCACTTGTGGAGAGATAGAAACCCTAAAATGAAGCTATAGATCTCAAGAAGAGGAGTCGTAGCTACCATAAAGGCCAAGTTTGGATCTGTTTTGTCTGCCCAAGAGAAGGTCGAAGTTTGTCTAAGGCTGGTTAAGGCCATGTTCAGGGGGTGGAAGGTTTGTTCTGTAGTACAAAAGTTGTTGAGGGCATCTAGGGTTGGCCACAAAGCTTTAGAAGCCAAAAAAGAGAGGCCGCGAGAAAAGAGGTTTGTTCAAGGCTCAAGTCCGCAACACCTCAGGAAATCAGGCCGCAAGCTACCTCAGTCACCGCAGGAAATGTTGGAAATTTTGAGAGGGGTGTGAATTAGTATTTCCTTTTATAATTGTTATTTTACTAGTTAAGATCACTTAAAATAGAACACGAAATGAGCAATAATAAAATAATTTTATTAATACGAATTGATGAGGACTCCAATCCTATTTACAACGAATCAAGTAAATAAGGCTCCAACCCTAGATGAAGACTCCAATCTTCAAATCAACCATACTCCAACTTGTACTTCACCAAGCACCAACTTGATCTACTTGGGGACTCCAATCCTCTAGGGCTCCAACCATTTCAACTAGTTTAGGCTCTGACCTAGTCTTGAGGACTCCAATCCTCTAGGGCTCCAACCCTCTCCTTTCAATTCTTCAATATGGGTACAAATGGTTCTTCAAGGCTTTTAATATCTTCTGCAACAAGCCTTGATAATCTTCAACAATTCTCTCAATTAATCTCCAATAACCCTTTGTTCATCAATGACAACTTTATAGCATCCATAGAAGGTGTCTCCAAGACTCTTCATGATACCCAAACAACTTTCTTCAAGGTTACTTCATGAGGGCTTCAGTCATCCATCAAGGTCTCCACTAATGCCTCCAAGTCAACTTCTAAAAAGGTCTTCAACAATGCTTGCCCCAACAAGATGTTCTCAATACACTTGCCTTGGAAATGCTTTAATACTGTTGCTACACAGGTTCATCAATGAGCCTGCTTCCAGATATTCAATGAGTTGCTCAAGAAAGACTTCAAGGGTTCTTCAATCCTGGTTCTACAAAGCTTCAAATCTGCTTCAAGAATCAAAACAATGTCTAATGGACTGTTCTCAAATGATGTCCAATCCAAGTGTCTTCAAATCAGCTTCAAACAACAGCTTCAATCCTTCAATGAACCCTTCAAGAATACATTCAAAAGGTCACACAAGTTTACTTCAAGATGCTCACAAATCTGCTTAAAGCAGTGCCTACAAAGATTGTGCTCAGGGCCGAAGTAAGCAACAGTGAATCGAACCAGGTCTGCAATTTGAGCTCTTTAAATCAAGGCCAGGGTTAGCAACAATATTAATCCCACATTTGCTCTTCCAGGCTCTGCTACAGATGTGAGGTTTCTTCTTCAGGAAGGCGGCAGGCTGAGTCCTGCTATAGTCCCCAAAACCAAAATATATATATCTCAGCTGTCCTTCTAATCTCGTCCTCTTTTGGCCTTCTATAGTTGTCCTTATCTTCTTGTTTTTCTCTCTATGACCCAAATTTTGTTCCTTAGCTTGACCGAATTTGCTGCCCAACCAAACTGTTCTTGGTTTGTATATATACGTGTTTCAATCTATGAAGGGACATGTTGGTTGGTTAAAAGAGCCGACTTGTAGGCCGACCTGATCATGATTATATTATTTATTTTATTTATAAGAAGAAGCCGACAGGAAGTCAACTTATTATTTAATACAGGCAGCCATGGACCAGCAATATATTAGGAGTTTGAATTTATATATGGTTCTGCAATGGGTGTTAGAGCTTGAATCACAAAATGTGAAGGCCTTGTATATAAGAGCACAGGCATATAGCAGATTTGAATTACCTGAATTTGATATCAAGAAAGCTCTGGTGACAGACACAAAACAGGTCCATTGGAAAGAACCTTTGTTATTGTTTTAAAACTTTTACTTGCAATGGAATATCCTACATAACTGTATTCACCTTTTGTCAACTCTTGGACAGTATTTCATACTTTTTAGACAGTACTGTAACACTCAGTTTTGCACAGTTAAGGGAAACTTGTATTGTTGTTTTTCTTTGCATCTAAGAAATTATTTTAAGAAAGTTGTCCCATATTACAAGTTGACAATGTGTCTACTGTCTTTGGCTTGGAAAGATGTATCTTCTTATCTTATTATGTGCTTCCATAATCACCGACTAGCAGATATAAATTTATAATCTAAATAATGGTGAGATCCCATCCACTTTGAATGTTTTGACTCTTGAGTGATTTGTCTCTAATGTGGGGAGTTTAAATGGAAGATCACTAGGGAAAGGAATAATTTTCACCAAGTGTTACTGTTATTTCACATGTTGGAGGAGTTTTACACATAACAAATTTGAAGGCACACTTATGTTCATTCAAAGTGGCCTGGATCATGAAGAGAGTATCAAGAACTTCATCGTTAAACAGCCAGGCCACTGAAGTGATAAATTTTAGCATTGTCTCAGCATGGAGAAATTGTTAAAATCTTAAAGTTTTATGCAGAAATTTAAAAATTCTTTGCAGAAACTTGAAAGTTCTATTCATAAAACTGAATGTACTTGCAGAAAATTGAATGTATTTTGTAGAAAAATGGATTGAACTGAATGTACTTTGTAGAAAGTTGAATGTACTTTGCAGAAAATTGAATGTTCTATGTTGTTATAGTTACTTAGAATGTGGATTTCTTCTTCACAACGTTTCAAATCAGCAGTTGTAGATAGAACATAAACTTAAGGATCATATGAACACAGTCAAACACAAATATGACACATTGAGAGTTACGTCCAATGATCATGGCAAAACCCACAAGGGGAAAATCAAATGATTCTTCTTCTGTTAAATTGTTTCAATTGTTCAGCAAAGTACACAAAGAGGGTGAGAATGAGAATAAATAAAGTCATCAATGTTTGATCAACTTGCATCTGAAGAGCTCTTGATTTTTGCTTGAAGATCTCCTCCTCCTTTTGATCAGATCCTGTCCTTCACACTTGTTCAGCCTCTTCCCTTAGTCTTACTCTTCACTCGCTCTCACATTTCTCTTGCACACACTCCACACTGGCTCTCCTTCACAATGAACATGCTAGATGAGAAAGGAGAGTAATTACAAAATGAATTCATTCCTTAAGCCAATAATAGGAGAATTGAATTCCATGAGGGAGGAGTTACTTGAGGAGAAGTGTAACTCATCCCAAGAATAGAGAGAGAGGTACACTTGTCTTGAGGAGTTGCAATTCGAATTAAGGAGAGAGAGAGAGAGTTACTCTTAAACATGAGAAAATATTTGGCGAGAGTTACAAATCAAATTGAACGAGGGAGTTACAAGTGCATTAAATGAGGAGTTACACTTTTTCCATACATTGAATTAGTGAGGGAGAATACATTCTCTTAAGTGTGGAGTTACTATTTTATTCTAAGAGAGAGGTTTGAGTTGCCCAGTAAGAGATTCTCTATTAAATTTACTTATTCCTTGAGAGAATTTGTTTTTATTAATCCATTAAAGGTGAATGACTTTAGACTATTTTATAAATAATAATATTATAATAATAATAATACTAGTAAGGATAAAAATATCAATTCTTGACTTGTATAATCATGATTGATTTGATTTTAAAGTGGATTCCATATGTCGAGACCATCCTTGATCATTTAGACTTGACTTTCTATTTTTGGAAAGTCACTTCCAAATTGAGATGTGACTTACTATTTTTGGAAAGTCATATTATAATTGTTAGAAATGAAATTTTATTATAGGTGGTTCAAACAGAACTAAAAAATATGACTTCTTCTAGGAGAAATTCATCCTTGTGCTGCCAAATTATAACAAAATGATGTTCCTTACAACTGATTTCTAGTTCTAAGTGGTAGTGTTGTGTTATGTGAGTGTTTTGGGACTTAAGTGAATGAGCCTCTTTCTCATCATCAATCTGTTTGTCCTTGTTCTTTTCATAAAAAAGGCAGAATAGCTCTTAGTCATGCCCTGGTAAATTCCAAATAATCCTTGCTCATAGATGATATTGAGAGAACTATGTTTGACACAATGTTCATGACCCACTTTGGATCATTGACCACGACAATAACAAAGCCTTCTAAACCAGATATATTTGGAAAGCCTAACCCTCACTGAAGGATATTATCATTATCAACAAACCTAGGGTTTGCTTCATATTGACATCAATGACAACTTTACCAACAGAAAATTTGGTTGCAGGTTGGTTTAGTGACCACGGGAAATTGGGCCGTAGGTATGCCCTCAGGTAGCAGTACGAAATTGTAGGGAAGTGGGTCGCAGGGCCTCAACAAGGAGGCCGCATACTACAGGACTATTTATTAGGCCAAGTTGCAACAAACTAAGGAAGAAGACTTGTGTAAGGTCGAGTTCGTGGAGATAGCCAATTAAGGGTTGAAGGAAGGGCTACAAGAGAAGTTTGTTAGCCAAAGGAGGGGCTAATAGCAAGTTGATTATTGTTGGCATAGTAGGAGGCTAAAGGATAAGCCTACCTGTGACCAGCATGGGGGCGGTGATCTAAAAGGAGTTGATCTACTTTGGACAAGAGGACTAACAGGGCTAATTGCTAAGGAGGGTCAACTAGCAAGTAATTTGAGTTATTTTCTTTGTTTTGCGGGCAATTGAGGGCCAGAAGGATAAGGCCTCAAGCCTTTGCTGTATATTATTGTTTTTTAGCATTTGTATTAGGGCTTCTGAAGGGCCACGATCCCTGATATGGGAGCCCTATGAATTTCTTATTGATGGATTGATAAGGAATGCTTGGGCCATATAAATCTTGTGTACTAGTGATTGATTTCACTATTGCTATATTCAGTTATTCAAAGTTGTTCATTGATGAGCATTGCTTGTGTGTTTATGTGTTAGTATAGTCATAGACCAGACCTATAGAGAAAGAGAAACTCAACACTTCGCCTCTTGATTTCTTGAACTTGGCCTCCTGTGATTTCTCCTGAAATTTCCCTGCACTCTTCCTTCCTTCTCTTCAGTCTAGCTAAGCTTCTCGCTCTAGAGGAAAATCGCTCTCTCAGTGTTGTCTAGTTATGTTGCATCTTCACCTCTCCATTAGGCTTCTTGTATAACTTCATTAAACCATATCCCTAACTGTAATCTCCTAAGTGATTGACGGTTGAGATTAGATCTCGCCTCACTTGAGATCAACAGTTGTGATCATATCTAAGTTACTTTAAAAAATTTATTATTTATCTTTGATATCTTCGCTTAATAGTTTACAATAATGAGTTGACTTTAATTATTGTACTTTTCCTAAGTTAGACTTAAGAAAGATGTAATAACCTACTCCACCAAGCAAGCACCTAAGGAGGAAATCAACCATCTTCTACATGCTAAGACACCAAGCTCATGTAGAAGACCTTTTGAAGCTACCAAGAACTTCAGGCACTCTAAGAAAATAGTAATTGTTTGAAGCCGAGACACCTCTAAGAACTAATCTCGTGCTTGACCTGGGGAAGGATTTCAAGCGAGATCCTTCAAGGAGCAAAGTGCAAGCTAGGGATACCTTTATTGACCAACTGCAGAGTCCTCAAGAGATTGGAATCTACCAAGTGGAAGATGACCTCAAGTCAAAAAGGGTTGGATGCCAAACACTACTTGAATGATGGGTTGTGGTGTTATCCGCTTACATCAAATCGTGCGCCTAAGAAGCAAGGTTTGTACTCTCTCCAATCTGGTCCAATCTCTCTACAACATGCTAGGTCATGTTACCCCACATTTCTGTAGGGGTACACACATATGTCAGTGTAGCAATTTCTCATCACCATTGTAAGCCCAAGTACACAAGTCAAAGCTATGTAAAAACCATCTGAGGACCTATACTAGACATCCTAGAACTGTGTATTTGTCATTGAGTTTGTATTCAATTATTTGGTCAGACTATGTCGTGTCCCTTGAAGTTTCACTTAAGGTCACTGTCGTGTCCCTAACCAAATTGGAGGTCTTTAAGTGAACGTTCTTGAGGACATGGTTTTATGGGACCCTGCATTCATAGGGGTGATTACCGATGTATGGGCTAATCCACCCTGCTTCAAGGTGCAACTATCTCAATCCACATGGTTAGAGTCTATCGAGTTTGTATGCGACCTTGTCTTTGTGCAATATTACTCATAACAACTCGACAAGCATAACAATCTTATTTGACAACATTTCATGCTTCCCGAGGTAGTTCATAATTCCCAATGCAAAGTTGTCCCTATAGTCAAAAAGTCAACTTAGTCTCAGATTGTGCGGTTTGATGAAAGGGACTACATGCCACATAGAATTTTTTAGATCCAAGCATCTACTAGCTAGTTACAGCCTGGTCAAACTTGGTCAACAAGTTAGAGAAAGTTTCCAAGGGGTAGAACAAGGGCAGCATTGGCTTGTCTATGCCATGCATTACGTCAAAAGTGGTCTGTTGGCCCTCAATTTTGGTCATTTTTGCGTCTCATTAAGCCACCTATTTACCACATATTCCATCTTATATCATCCATATATGCCTCATGTTAGCCTTATTATGCATATTCAGGTAATTAAATTAAGTTTTTCAATTTTTAGAAATTTTTGTAAAAATTGAGTTTTAAGAGTATTTTTGGACGACACTAAAAATTCTTGTAATAGCTTCATTGAAGTTATATGTGCAGGACACCTGGGCGAGAGCTAAGCATATATTTGGAAAGCTTGGGAACCACGTATGAAAAAATACCTATTGGTTCGGTCAAACTGAGCTAAAACAGGCTTGGTCAACGTTGGTCAAACTTGACCTGTCATTCATAAATCCCTAGGAAAAAGGGGCAAAATTAGTATTTTGTGGGATTTTCCCTGATTTTGTGAAATAGAATGGATGAGTTCGATCTATATGGATGGGATTAGGATGGATAGGACTGTTAGAGACATTATAGCTAAGTTTGTTTATTATTTATCTATTTAAACCAAGTTTATGGACCATTCAAGCATGTAGAATTTGTGTAATTTTGTATTGAGACTTTTGAAGACTTTGATATAATTTGAAGAACCAGTTCTATTGTTCTATTTGCTGTTCATGCTGTGGATAATTGATTAAATTCGTTATAGCTGAGAAGTTCTTCAAGTGTGCAAGGCAAGGGTGGAGGGCCCCCACACCAAGCTAAGTACACTTTGGTTAAATTAACATAGTTTTAATGCGATAGTCCTTGCTTCAGATTTATTATTCAGTCATTTAGATGTGTGAAGATTTCTTATTATTGTTGGATGATTATTGGTTTAATTCTAATTTGCATACGAAAGGACAAACAAGAATTTAAGTTAAATTCTCTTTCTATCAAATCATGAACAAAAACTAAAATTCATCCTCTTTAGTTTCCTTTCTTGAATTATTTCTTGAATTTCCAGTTTTAATGCAGTGGTAATAATGTTGGAATAGAACTATAAAGAAGGACAACCAAGACCTCCTAAGTTAGGAGCCTCTTCTCTTACTTTCTATACATCATAAACTATTGTTCTTGAGTTTCTTTTGTTGAAGATAGTACTATGGGGAAGGACAACCAGGATCTCCTAAATTAGGAGCCTCTTCCTTCACTTACTACATATTGAATGATAAACTTTTTAGTTAGATTTTATATTTGTAATATGCAATTCCATTAATCTTAGAATTTAGAATATATTTGTAACATGCATTTCTTTCAACTTCTAAATTTTGTCTTCTAAAATTGACTTCACCCAAAATCCATATATTTTGGACATGCTTCCAAGTCTACAAACCCAGATTGACAAGTAAAATACCTATGTTAATTTACTTAGTAAATTGACCCAACATGGTCTATTCAATGAGAGGAACAAAACTCATGTTTCAAATTTTGCAAATCCTCAAGGGCATTAGAGATACCCACTTGGGCATGATGATGTGGCAGGATAGGTGACCAAGAGACTTAATAAGGGCAAATCTTGACAGAATTTGACATATAATATGTCAAAATTGGTCTACAAAACAAGAAGAACAAAACCCATGTCTTAGTCTCTCCAAATTCCCAAGCGTGTTAGACATCCTGCAAGGCATGATGACATGGCAGGAAAAATGACTATGTGGTAACACTACACAAGATATGAATTTTGATAGGTGGTTGTCGTTGATGTCAAACCAAGCAGCACTAGGAGATGCCCCACCTTTTGTCGACTAATATGACATGGAAATTCATGATTTTTCATGTCAGGATCATCCTTTATGGATTCTTCATGCTCTCACATTGATCGTAAATCCATCTACACATCAACACATTGAGACTCCATTTGGGTTGTTCACAACTCCGTTTGTGAACAACTCCTTCTGCTCACTGCTGCTCCTCAACTACTCAAGGTCTTCTTCCCACTATAGCCCTCCACTGCTACTATATGAAGCCTAAATTCAGGTAGCAGGGTTGCCACCTACCATTGTTGCAAGTCTCTTTTCCAACAATGAGCATGGGTTGTCATAAACTGCTCCTCTGGTTGGCTAATCCTTGAGCAACAAACTGCCTCCTCTAGTAGCTTACTTTGTCCATCAAGGAGCTATTCATAGGCTCAAACCTTCACCCAACTTACAATTGTCCAAGTCTGCTCCTCTAGGGCTACTCTTCGGTCACCTACACGCTACCCTTGAACAATCCACAAGGTACCCATACTTCTGGTCAATCTAAGACCCACATCCACCTAGCATCCAAACAACACAAATATACCACATTCCATACCTTTGCATGCTCCAAGAGTTGTTGTCTTATTCTCTACAATTTTGGTCACTAGTTAGGGCACAAACATAGTCTGCTACAACACCCTATTCACACCCATCAAACCCTCTATTGACGGCGGCCTCCCTTCAAACAGTCCCTCCAACAATTTGTTGCCTTCTAGCCTTCGTCTAGGCTACACACATCCTCTTGTTCAAGCATAATGGAATGTGGCCTCCCAGCTATAGCTTCTCGACCTTTTGAACAGGGTACTTAAGGCTTGCAGCCTGGCTGTAGGTGTCCCGATCTAGTGCGGCGTGCTTCTAGGAGAGATTTACCATAAGGATTATAACCAAAACACCACTAAATCGGCCCTCATGCAAGGCGGAAGGCTTCTACTCCAAACTCGGACCCATAAGGGAGAAAAATAACCACAAAAACAGTCCCAAACTCCTGTCCTCTTCCTCCTGTAGCTTCCCTACCTCAGATGGGTATGTTTTCTATGCTTGAATGCACATGGGATGAGTGAGGAATGACCTCCAACGCCACTCCTATTTATACTATCTCATGCGGTGTCAAAACATAACTTGTGGCACTCCAAAAAATCTAGCCAACCTTCTTTCGGTGCCACATTAACCCACAACTACATAAAAAAATTCATATCTCATCGTAGACAACTCGGATTTGAGTATTTTTTTATGCTCCTGGTTGCTCTTGCGATGCTCTATCATCTCAAATCATCACATGTCTGTAGGCCTCATAGATTCACACCCAAATGCTTGGGTGCAAAGCCCATAGCTTGGGTTCCAAGACTATAATGCCCTATTGTGGCGCTCCAACCTCCAAACCCCGAACCCTAGGGCTAGGAGTACCTCCCAAGCTCTCAAAAATCAACACACTTTGCCCTGTCATTTATGGGATGATGCACCGAGACCAACATGCCCCCAACTGCATTAGCAATACTACAGGGTCATGTAGTTGATCTAGAGCCTAGATGAGGTTTGTTTGATACCTTGAGACGTGGGAGGGGTAGCACCATCTTCAGTGCCCTCAACATTGGAGTAGGGTTGGGCATATTCATCACTTGGAGACCCATGAGACCCATTTTTGTGCCCCAAGCCCAAAACAAGGGCCCATAGAGGATTTTATCATAGATCTAGTGGCCAACACCTAGAACATGATTTTAGAGGGCCACTAAACTCATCAAGGCACTTGATGCCCTCAACATCAACCATAAAGAAGACTACACAAGCATGATGTGAGCATTTCAACTTGCACATGTGGAGATTTATTTTTATTGTCAAAAGCTATAAGGTCGACTTGTCACCTTACATGTTGCTGCACATTACTTTATGATCTTTAGGGGCTTGTAGGCTTAAGAGGCAGTTGTATGCCTTATATAAGTAGAGAAATGTGTCATTATTACTTTTGATAATCACGCCTTTGGATTTTCGACCTCATTAGAGGAATTCAGACTTGTTCTCCTGTGGATGTATTGGAGATCTTCGTTGCATTTTGCTATTTGGAGCTGATCTTGGATATTCTTTGGTCTAATGGATGGAAATCTAGCATGTTATCTGTGAGTGCACTTAGTTATTGAAAACTATATCTTAATGTCTGATGTATGGAATGATTAATTCTAGGTTATGCTAAATTGTGCCCTCATTTGTGGAAGATCAATTGAATTGATATGCATTACTCATACTTAACATGTAATGAATTGTCCTAGTGGTGAAAGCCTAGAAGCTCTCCCATGATAATCAAATATCCATTGCATAGGTAAATGCTTGAAATCGCTTTGCTACGGCATCAAATTTCGACCTCCTTAGGAACATTTTTCGCTAATCTATCTGATCCTAGATGCCATATTCCCAAGGGACAAAGGATTGGTCTTGATCATACTCTATCCTTATCCATATTTTCTCTCTCGTAATTCGACCCTTTCAAGGCCAAGCTTGGAAACTAGGGCTTGGTGTCAATCCATACGCAAGTATGAGTTTGGTTGTTGAAGAGCCTAAACATCAAGGGGATAGTATTTGCTATAAAAGCTTTCCTTTTTTGTGGGCATCCACTTCAATTTCATCCATAAAATTTCTTGCCCTAGTTGGTTGCCTAAGAGGGAAACCCTAGTTTTTCCTTGCTTCAACTCTATGTTGCAAGAAACGAGGGTCGCACCCCTGTTTCACCCAAAAAACGAAACGGAAATGCGTTTCCACGTGCCGTATGACCTGGAAATGCGTTTTCGGCCATACTAATACGTTTCTCTTACGAGAAACGTTGCCAGCACGGTCGGAAACACGTTTCCAGGCCGTACTACCACATTTCCATCCAGTTAAAGCGACTTAAGTTGTGTTTTTTATTTTTTATTTTTTTGGGTTTGCGTACGTTTTAATATTTTTTTAATTGTTTACTTCCAATGTCTTGTGTTTTAATAATAATATATATATATATATATATATATATATATATATATATATATATCGCGTTTCCCTGTTTCCAAAATTTGGGGAGGTTGCGTTTCATATCGCTTCCCGTTTCGGAAACTTGTTTCTATTTCCCCGCTTCGTGCAACTTAGCTTCAACTTAAGCCCTTTCTTGAAGGTTTCATGAACCTTGGCATTGCTAGTACAGATTGCTAGAAACCTTTTCCCTTAGCCTTGACATTTGGAGACTCCAAGACTTGTCAAATTTATCAAATCGTGGGTCTTGTGCCTTCTTTCCTATGTCTCCTCATAGAAAGTGAATTGTCTCCTTGTGGAGCCTTGAACCTAAATTGTGTCTTTCTTGAAGAGCTCCTAGTGAGATCATTTCACACATTAGCCTTAGAACATCTTATTATAAGTGAACTCTCTCCCACTGGAACTCCTCCCATCGGTGAAAATTTGTAAAGAGCAGGGGATTTTGGCTGTGGTGACAGTGAGCCACTACCCCATTGATGTTTCTTGGTCTAGTTTATCCCTTGTAGGGTTTCCCTCTCCAAGGCCTGCTAGATGTTGCTGCAATAGGAGACAAGGATAGTTGCATGCCAATATATTGTAAGATGTTGGTATGTCACAAATATATCATTCAATGTTGTTTGATTGCATTTTATCAAGCTTACATGGATGTTATAGTCTATAGCTTGTTGATTTTATAAGAGTCCTCTATACTAACAATTTCTTTTGATGATTTAATTCCTTTTCATATTCTTATTCATGATTTCATCATTAAGCAAATTACATAGAAGATATCAACCATATAACAAGTAAGACAATAGGATCATAAGGAGACAACCACACAAGGAACACAATGATTTACCGTAGGAAAACACACATGGAAAAAAACCTGACAACCTTTTCAATAAAGAATTCTTCCATTCAACATAGATACATCTAAGTCAACAACTAGGTCAAACCTATTCCATGGTCCATCCTCCTAGACAAGTCAATCTGACCCAAAAACCTACTTTGTTCTTGCCACAAAAAAGTTGTTCTACTAGATTTCACAGATGACACTTCATAGCTCAAAATATGCCCTTCGTTGCTTGCTTCAGATCTTAGAGTTTGTTGTCTCAAAGTTACCCTTCTTCATTGTCTCAGACCTCTGATCTTCGTTGGTTACTTCAAACCTCACACTTTGTTGCCTCAGAGATGATATACTTTTTGCCTAAGGAATAACCCTTGCTTGCCTCAGGAATAGCCATTACTTGCCTTAGGAATAGGCCTTCGCTTGCCTCAGAAAGAAGCCTTAGAATAGGTTGAACCATAGAGGAAATGAGATCCGAATTGCTCTATGCCAATTTGCCCTTTTGATGGAGATGAGTCACCCTTATCTATAGAAATTTTATTGGTTGAATGAGTGTGTCTTTTGCTGCAGCGGACTTGAATTCTTGATGGAGGCCGAGTTGACTAGGAGGACATCGACATTAACTTTTGGAGCCAAAAATTTCACTATTACAAATTCAAATTATTTTCTTTTGAAAGACCAAAAGAGACATGACTAAAAAATATTTTTATTTTTGTTCTAGCATGAATAAAATTCTTACAAATACATAAATGACTCAAATATACATATGAAGAGCGACCATAGTTACAAAAAATCAACATAGTTGCATGTGATTTAGTGTTCAAAGCTCCTAATTTCAAAATTTGTGGGGGAAGATTTTACAAGTTAAGGTCAATGATTTGCATGAATCTTTAAAGGGATTTGTGGGGGAAGATTTTACAAGTTAAGGTCAATGATTTGCATGAATCTTTAAAGGGCTTAAAGCAATCTTGGACAAATACAAAATGTATGATGATGTCAGATGGATGGACTAAGGGAAATTCATGGACCATCATTAAATTCCTTGCACCTTATATTCGAGGAACCATGTCTTTGAAATTAGTTGATGCATTAAGTGAGGTGGACAATGCAAAGCTATTATATGTTCTCTTGGAGAATGTAGTTCAAGTTATAACAAATAAAGATATTATCTATGGTCTGGTAGGCATAACTTTGCATCACAAACATCACACTATTTTTCAGACTCTGTGTGTTGCTCATTGCTTAGAACCCATATTGGAAGATATTGGTAAACTTGATTGGATGATGAAGTCTATGGATCAAGCCAAATCCATAACCAAATGTGTGATGTACCTCGTCATATGGTCTAAGCTAGATCATAAAATTACAACATAATAAATATTAGCTAACATAAAAATAGTAATTCATTTGGAATTACTAGCCCTTTATGAAAGGCCTCATCTTACTAATAAATATGTATAAAGAAGAGAATGAGCAATTTTATTCATCACCACTCATCATTTATATTAAATACATCTTATACATTCAAATATATATGTCATGAAAGGCACATTCTAATCAAAAGACTTTTACGACCAATTACAATATTTGAACATTATTTCCTAGAGATGGATGAGCCCTAGTTGAAATGATGGATCAAGTTAAAAATGAATTCACTATCATAATGCAAAAGCTGGATATACTTCTTTAAGGTCAAGAAGCAACACTAACGGAAGAGCCACATTGTAGAATCTCAAATTCCCAAGTGATCTCAAGATCCCAACAATGGAGAAGGATGGTTTTTCTCTATGGATACCCAAAGGAAGAGATTAATTTACTAAATGCACTAAGAAACATTCCCATTGATCAATCAAGCAAAATATATTAGTACATCAACAATCAATTCAAATGTGGTCAAAGTAGCATAGTTGACAAAAACAAAAATATAGTTGAAGTCATCTAGATGCAAGGTCATGATTGCAAGATTATCTCATCAAACAAACGAAATGTGAAATCATAGGCATTGCCTTTGGAAAATCCAATTGGTTAAAGCCCAAGAAGTATGAGTTGTTGAGAAATCGTAATGCATGTAGATTAAGGTTAGATCTCTCTTACTTGATAATTACTTGTGAATGTTGTCGACTTCTTATTAAATTTTTGTTCTCTTCTTCATCAAGCAATTACCAAAATACAAAACATGAAGATCACAAGAGACGAAGAACACAAAGATATAGGGTCCAAGCTAGGGCAAAATGCCCACAAGGGAGGAAACCTAAGAAAATCCTCTTCTTATAGAATTAGATCAAAGTGAGATATCCAAGACCTAAGACCACGACAAACATTGCAACACGGACCCAAGTCATCCCTCCTTCAAAGCGTCGCCACCAAGTCAAAGTAAAAGAAGTCAATGTTGGTCAAACATCTGAAATCTAGTCACCTCCTGAAATTTCGATCCCCATAATTTCGGCCCTCCTGAAATTTCGGGCTTGCAATTCTTCAGAAGAAATTAAAATTAAAAATTAAAAAAAATTAAAAAAAATCGGATGTCTGAGCAAATCTAGGGCAGAAAACTCCAAATTTCTCCTTCCTTTGACTTTCCTCTCTCTATCATTTGACTTCCGCTAAAATTCTCTTTCTTCTTGCACAAAAATCAAAGTGTGTGAGTGAGTGATCAAATGAGGTCGAATTGCCTTCTATTTATACATGTCCAGGAGGTCGAATAGCTACCTTTTTGGGCGGACTTGGTCATGTGGAGGACAAATTGACTCTTTTGACTCAAATAAAAGTAATTTTCTTTTTCTTCCAAGAAGTCCAAATGGAACTTTGACTCAATTACATTTCTTTGCTTCATCATAAATTTTCTTTTGACTCAATAAAACTTGTAAGCATAAAAAACATGCTTTGACTAAATATTAAAAATAATAAAAAAATATTTTTATTCTTTCTTCTTTTACATGAAATACATTTTGATACAAGTACAAAGGTAATTATGAAGACCGAACCTAGTTACATTTTCAACATTAACACCCAGTCGATCACTAGGTGACAAAGAGCGGGAGGAGATCAACTTCTCATAGGGTTTCTAGCCAAAGAAATCTGCAGATCGATCAGTGGATCGAAGAGAGCTATTTTGTTGTTGATTTGGCGGATTTCCAAGAGAGGAAATCAGTGGTCAGAAGGAGCAGAGGGTGCCTTTTCACCAAGGACCCTAGATCCGAGCTTCAGTAGAGAAGCAGGGAGAGGAAGATCTGTTCCGACAGAGTAGATTTGAGAAGATGGCACCTCACGGACTACGTGATCAGGATAGGTTGGACAAAATGTCCAACTTTGCACTTTGAAAGGCCAGAATCCTGGTAGTCATGGAGGCATACGGTCTAAGAGACCATGCAGAAAAAGTCCTAGCCACGCCGACCGCTGTGGATCTCCTGAAGAAGCATGAGGAAGCTGCGACACATGGCAAACATTTCATAATGGATGGGGTTAAGGATCATATAGTTCCACACATAGCTGAAAAGAAAACAACTCATGAGATGTGGAAAGCCTTAACAACCCTATATGAAGGGAAGTCCATCCAGAGGAGAATGCTTATGGAGAATCAGTTGCGATCATTCATGATGACCAAGGGAGAAGAAATAGAGCCCTTTCTTTTCAGACTACTGTCGATCAGAGATCAGTTGTCTACCATGGGAGAAAAGGTGGAGGATGATTTGATGGGATGGACTGCACTCAATGCTGTCACAGAAGAGTGGGAAACCTTTGTCCAAAGTGTCTTGCGCAGAGCAGACCTTCCCGACTGGGACAATATGTGGGCAATCCTTCGTCAAGAAGAACTCCACCGATTCACCAAGAGGTAGTACAACACGGGGTCAAGTAAGGTGAAGAAGGAAGAGGAAGAAGATGCAACCTTGGCATCAAAGAGGTAGTACAACACAGAAAAAGAGCGTGAGCTATCCAAGATCAAGTGTTTCCAGTGTGACGAACTAGGACATTTCGCCAGCAATTGTCCTCAGAAGAAGTAGGACAAGGAAGCTTCTACTTCCAAGGCTGTTGTGGTGGACGATGGGTCAGAAGATGATGCAGCCATGAACACTCATGAACCACGAAAGTGGGGCAACATGGATCTGTAGAAGCAGCTACAGAGTGATGGCGGATCCTTGAGCAACTCATCTCTTGGATCACATCCAAGCTACGGGAACCTTAAGACAATAGCGGGACAAGTGGAACAGTGGGAGCAGAGAATCATGGATGGAGCAGAGGCGGAGCTGAAGGCTGAAGGGAGCAGCATAGTGCAGATGCAACAACAGCAACGTAGGGGCTGATGTGACTTCAGCAACGCAAAGCAAAGTTACTTACATAGAGCAGAGATGCCGCAAAGTAGAGGCTTCAAGAGGACAACGCAACACAGCAACAACGTGGGAGATTTCAGTGCAGGAGCTGATGTGACTTCAACAACACAGTGGAGGTTTGCTTACGCAGTGCAGAGTTGTAGCTGTGCATCATCCTCCAGATGTCAGCACATATCAACAAATGATGGAGCTTTCGTGATGAGAATGCAGCCCAACTGACTTGTCTATCAAAGATTGGGCAGGAATTTCAATTGCTTCTTTTAGTGACTAAATATGCAGTGCAGCAGTTGGCAGCACGATGCAACAGATTGAGAGGGAGCTGCAGTACAAATGTGGCAGTGGCGGTGGCAGCGTCATGGACAACAGTACAGAACGGCAGCAACAACACAATGATGAAGGGCAGTAGGTCCAAAATTAGTGCAAAGACCCACACCAGAGATCAGTGTAGAGCTTCAGGGTGAAGCAGAGTTGTACTAGAGCACATTCCTCGCTAAGAGGGAGTGTTGAGTTTTCTTGAGTGTTGGGGTAGCATCGAATGTGCTCTAGCTCCCAAAATTTGTGGAGAGACTAGAGTACATGAGATCTCCAAGGCCCAGAAAGGGATTTGGGAAATTCCATCCAGTTTGGGAGATAATTAATTAATTAATATTTTTAATTAAGGACCCTAAGTCTAAATTAGGAAAATTAAAATATTAAAGGTAATTAATGAAAACATGTGATGGAAATGATTCAAGTCACACGGATCAAGATTTCTTTTAATCTTAGCCATCGATTCAAAATTCGATCATGGTTGTTGGTTTCGCAATGAGAAAGTATAAAGGAAAGGCTTGGGGTCAGTTGGAGAACACACACACGGAGGTAGAGCACTGAGACTAAGCTGAAATTCTAGGGCGGGTTTGCTAAGAATTTTCAAAAGTGTTTCAGCTGTAGAGAGGGGTAGTATTGGCCAAGGGGATGGTCTAATCCCAGTGCCAAGAATCAGCAAGAGGCAGAGAGCAGCAACCAGAGGCAGTGCAAAGAAGCATAAGCAGCAACAACAGTTATGCAGTAGCTACGCAGTGTAGAGAGTAGCTTCAGCTACGCAGGCCCTTCTAGGGCAGCACTGGGCAACAAGGGACCCTCTAGGGTTACGCAGAGACCCTTCTAGGGCTGCGTAGGGTCTGCGTCACCCTTTCTAGGGTTATGTAGCACTCTTCAGGCCAGCGCAAAGGCACGCAATGGCTGATAGGGCTGATGCAGGGGCTTCAGGGCCAACGCTGGTGTTTCTAGTGCTAGGAATCGACTGAGTCTTGTAAATCTCGTCTGAGAGTGTGGATTAGTCCGTCTTTTGGTCTCAGAACAACAAGTTAGCTGCAGATCTATCTTTTTCACTGTTGGGTTAACCAGTAAGGTGCCCAAATTTGATGTATTCAAAAACTACTTAATAATATAAACCCTCCAGCAGCCAGAAGACTAGTTTTCCCGCATTGGGTTTTTCCGGGGAGAGTTGTCCAGAAAATCTTGTGTCACTTTGTCTATGTGTACATGTATTTCTGTTTTAAATCTGAATCGGTGAAAGTCTGTTATGTGTTTACGTCGATGTTAATCTAAATATTTCAGCATCAATAACTTGTTTAAGTAGGAGAAGTGTAACCAGATCTAACAGTAGAATTGTTGCATAAAGTAACATTTAGAAATTTTCACACCAACTCACTATATTGATCATTTTTCCCTCTTGAGAGGCTTATTTCTATGTTATTGAGCTATCTTGGTGGGCTTGTCACCAAAGGATGTTATTATTGCACATTATTTTATAATTTGGGGCTTAATTAGGCCAATTAGGAAAATCAAACTCAATAGAGATGTAAAAATTGATAAGAGCTAATTCATTTCTCTTATCATCACTTGGATTGGATGAGTATCTCTTGAGAGAATTTCACACTTTTTGCTAAGATAACTTTTTGGAGCTTTTTTGATGCTTGGATTTCTGCTATTGTCTTTGGAGCTTCTTTCTAATGCGAAATTGATTAATGGATATACTCTCTCTCTCATGTAAGTCAAATTTTTCATGTTATTATTGTTATCTTACTTATCAAATGCATGTATCTTGTTATCATTATTCTTGTATGGGTTAATATAATGCGAAATACTTCTGGGACCTTGAATAAGTGATTAAATGCATGCGTCGATCTTTGAAGGATTGGGTGAATATTCCTAGAGGCACCTCTTAGGTTGAAGACCTCAAAACTTTGTCCCTTTCGCAAATTTGAAGTATAAATCCCTATTGACCTAGTTGTTTCCCCTAGAGAGGCTAGCGAAGATCAATTAGGGCTCCTTGGTTCATGAAAATTATCGATTTATGTGTATATTGACTCCATTAAGCCCAAGCAATAAGGCACTAATCCTCGTATCCCTTTGGTGGTCAAATTTACCTTTTGTTTTTACTTTTCCAAATTTTACGCCTAACCCTAGAGGGTCACCTAGGGCATCAAGCAAAATTCATTCTAGCCATTCAAAACCTTTGAATTTTGGTCCACTTCTACGTTGGGATTATCTCTAGAGGTCCTCCAAATTTCAAGCAATTCTGATGGTGGAATCTCGAGATATAGCAAGCCCTAGCCCCAAGACCAACTCTTGCCCTAGGTTGATTTTGGGTTAGTGTCCTTGTTGGGATCATTGCATTCAAACCTCAAAAGAAAATTAGTCCTTTGATCCTAATCCCTACCCTAATTAGGTCAAGCCCCTCATTGGGTGATCAACTCCATACCCTTGACCTAGTTTTGGGTCCACTTGGCTCTGTGTGGTCCCGTAACTTTGTAACTCCAATTCCACAAGGATTACACAGAAGCCTCTAATCCATAAGGATCCTTAGGTCTAGGAAGCCCCCCTTGTTGAGGCACATCCTCCAAACCTAGGCTCAAGAATCCTCTTAGACCTTCCGAGAGAGCCTATCACCTTGTTTTTGAAGCAAGCAAGCTATCTAATTGAGCATCTCAAGTGAATAGGCCTTACAAAACACTTTGTATCCTCTTATTGATCCATTCATCTAGTGATTCCCCTTGTACCGAGTCTCCTCCCATCGATGAAAGTCTGTAAAGAGCAAGGAGCCTTAGCTGAGGTGACAGTGGGCTATCGCTCTGTTGTTGCCCCTTGACCTAGTAGTTGCTCTATAGGATCCCCTCCTAGGACCCCTACTAGTTTGGGTGGTAACACTACCCACATAAGTTGCAGGTAGGGAATCATATGGATGTTACTAATTTTGTAGAAATTTGTATTTTTGTGTGGGGCGAATTTTCAAAACAGAGTACCAACTGTGGAAATTAATAGAAATTTGCTACTACTTTTGAATTCGAACTGAAAACAAGAGATTACAAATTTCCTCTACAATACTGCGGAATGGAAATCACAATTTAGAAACTCATGCAACCATCAAAACCACAAGAACGCAATTATTTAGAGGGGAACCAAACTGGGAAAAACCCCTCTGTTGCTTTTCATTAATTGGATGAGAATGAGAAACTATTACAATGGCTTGTTTCGATCTTGAAGCACACCCTGGATTGTGAAATTGTTCTCTTGCTCATTGTTCTACTCTGGCCAACCCTTAGCCAATTCAAGCCTTAGCCAACCTCCTATTTCCTCGTGCAATTTAGGAGAAATTAGGCTCCTAAATAATAGGGGAATTCCCTATTTCCTTGCGCAAATCCCAAGGAATTGATCACCTACCTCAATGCCAAGACTGTACACTCAACTAGTATACAATTGATAATTACAATGTGCCTTTTCATCCACTTTATCTAGGAAATTCGAATTCCATGCATTTCTGGGCTATTTTTAGCTAATTGACTAGTTTGACTAAGAGATCACTGAGTTAACAACAGTTCAACTACTCAACTGACTCAACTAATGACTTGAGCTCAATTAACTGAGTCCAATTGAAAATAACTGAACTAGATTGCTAAATTTTAGCAATCACTAAATACACAACTCTACTCCAAGCCTATAACTCGAATTTACTAAATTAACAAGTAGTCAAGGACATGTCACTCTAGCTAACTGCAATCCAAGTCATCCTACTAAAGTGGAAAATCGAATTACTCAATTTGACTAAGGCACAAGTAAAATTGAGCCTTTCTTGCTACAATTTCTAACACTTCCTGTTAGCAAGAAAGGGATTTTGCACCACCCCTGTCCTGTGTAATATCCTCGACTTGCTCAAGGCAAGTGTAGGAATACTCTCAGAACAATGTGTGGAATGGTTGCTCCCTCTATCAACTGTGTAATCTCCAAGTTGCTGGAAAATGTTGTCGTGCCGCTACAACTGCTAGAATGAAATGAGTCTTTGGGGCTGCTCCCCAACTCGGAAAATACTGAAACTCTGGGAATGGCCTCCTCTTCCAATACCCAGAAAAGCCCAGAAAGATTTTCGAGAATGGCTAACCCCGGAAAATACCTCCTTTGAGGCACTACGCTATCCCTCAAGGGAAAACGCTGACCCTGAAGGCAATACTGCAAAATATGGCCTCTCCCTCTGCAAAATGTCTCCAACAGGTAAGGGTTGATCCCTTCCCTAATCCTTCGGTCTGAATCAACCCAAATCACCTCAATCTGGAACTCCCCCCAACAAGAACTGCGTCCTCCCTCTGCAAGACTACGCTATCCCTCCAAGGAATGCTCCTCAATGACTAAAGCTCTGATCTCTCCCAAATATCTCCAATAGGCAAGGGTTGGCCCCTTGCTCACTTCTCCGGCCTGAATCCTCCAAGATGGCACCAATCCAGAGCTCTCCCAAAATGAACTGCGTCCTCCCTCTTAAGACTACGCAGTCCCTAAATGCTCTGCTCCACAATGAAGGCAACCACAAATCCTCCTGCAAAAATGATTGTAGAATACCTCACCCGAGCAAGCACTCGAAGTCTCCCGGGGCAAAGGGTGGGATCTCCGCACGGAGATACCCGGTGTACTGAACAGTACGTGCAGACTAGCTAAACAACAAGTGTGCTCAATGTCTAGAGACAATCTCCAAAATGCATAATCATCAATCATGAGAAATGAGGTAGCCTCTCCTCTATTTATCTTGGGTGAGCCTCCCTCTCTCCTTGGCCCCACCATGCTAACGCTGTCCCCCTTTGGCCCACGCTACCAACTCATCTGCGCTGGCTAGGCCCACGCTGTCTAAGTGTGTCCCCCTCCCTACGTTGTCTCTTGGCCCCCTTTGGCCCACCTTGACCATAACGTTGTATTTCCTAGGGGACTTTAAGGGGTGTGCTTTATCCTAAGTGAGTCACATCCCCACTTTATTTATATTTTAATTACATAAGGCAAAATTAATAAAAATTAATATTTCCAATTAGCTGCTGCTAATTGGGAATATTACAGTCCTCCCCGCAAAAAATTGCTTGTCCTTGAGCAATGCCCAAACAAGCCTCCTCTCTAGGTGATGCTCCCCACCATCACTGTAAAATGTGCCTGGGTCCCAGATGCTCCACTGAATCTTCCCCGTCCTCTGTATCACCCTGATATGGAGGGATCTCTCAATGCCGGGATCCCAAGCCATCCCATCCAACATGAAGCTCCACCTGCTCCACTCACCATCCTGCCATGCTAATGAAGTCCACCACTTCATCAATGACTCGCTAAAGCCCGATGGAAGATATACATGATTTCCCCATGTAGTATACAACCCACACCTAGAGGTTATCAAGTTGTGTAGAGTTGTAATGCTCAAGTCCCCTGCTAATCTCGTAGAGGTGCCACCATGCTGATGTTGCGCTACTCTGATCATGAGATACTCCCTGTCATGCGCAGACTGTATCCTCCTCTCCTGAGACCTAGTGGCAAGAGATCTATGAGAGACAAGCTCATCCAGACCAGGAATCGCCATGATGCCAATACCTACCCCTCCGAATGCAGCTCTGAATCTATGCAACAACAAAGAAAGTTTGCTTTGCCATCCGATGGAGGCCTCTGTGTACCCCCATGTGCCAACCCAACAGTGAACTAGATCACTCTCTATCCTGACTCCGACCATCATGAGACAGGATGGGCTATCAATCAACTGAATCTCTGCATCCCATAGTCAGACCTACTGCACCATAGCTCTGACAACTGCGGGAATCCCTCCGTGCCTCATCTCTAGTCCCTGCTCGTGACCAATATAGAGGGTCCATATATCATGGGAAAATGTGATGCATGCTAACCTGCCCTGTGTCGGCCACTATGTAGTACCGATGCTCGTTGGAAGCCATATCTGACAAATAGCCACCCCTTGAATGCAATCAATAGATAGATATCCAATACTCCCAATTGACTCAAGGTATGTGGATCCCTCCTATCTCTGCCAACCATCTCCACTAGATCTGCCATCCACCCTCTCGATAATGTGTCGATACATTGTCTGGAGCCCAGACACATACTGGAATGCTACCTCTGCTATACCTAGTATCCTCTGCTCATGCATGGTCTCGACATGCCCTGAGAAAAGAGTGACGTATGTCTCCCTCATGACCTGCTCCCCAATCGTAGGCTCAGCGATGATTGATGTGCCACCCCTGCAGAGGATCATCTCATCCCCTGACCTGTGGCTATCAACTAGCGCACCGACCCAGTGCCACTGCTGAGAAGTCTCTCCCCTAGTGTGCTAAGTGTCATCCAAATATCTTGGGTAAGCCTCATGTACCCCGTTGCTCATGCCCAAAGTGCCAAAGGACAACAACAAAATCGATTGTGCCCGTGAGTGATGTAGAAGAGGGTCAGCTGCGTGAGTCCCCACAGATACCGTCAAGTATCGCTCATTTGTCTCCCCATCGATGTTGGGTGGACTACCCCCAAAGGTAAGCTTCGTGTCCCTGTCCGTGAGTCTCCCTGAAGGCAATACTCTAAGACCCTGCTGTGCAACACCGTACGCCCTCGCATACCACCGATCATCCATGTACTCCTCGACATGCCACTGCACACTGAGGCATACCCCTGTATACTGCTGGATACCCCCTGCTACTGCTGTACCACCTTGTACTGTCTCGTGCCTCGTCTGTGTCAAGGCATCGGTCACTCCTCGCATGTTCTCAATGTGATGTAGGACACTCCTACTCCACAATGCAGTCCCACACACTACAGTACACCACCATGCAACTCCATGTCCACCGATAGTCCACTGCTCAATGCTAGAGGTTCCCACACATCCTTGGATGTGATGACCTAGAGTTGTGTCTCTACATGTCGGATCACCCTCAATCGGTATCATCACCTCCACTGTCACATCGCTATACCCGCCGACGAATGGATCATCACTCCAAACCCTCCCCGAGGGGTCCGAGAAGTGAATCTTCCTATGTGTCAGTAGTGATACCACCACTACTTGGCTCCGCCGTGACCTCTGTGCCCCACACAAAGGTGAAGAATCCTTGGCTCCATACAAGGCACCATCTGGTGGCCTGCCAATGCCACCTCCTTCGACAAGCTCCTACCAAGGTATGTTGATCACCCTATGACCTCGCGTGTAAGTGTCATACCAAGACAACCTAGGGAGTCTACCCCTAAACTGGTTGGCCACTGGAGCTGACCGAAACTCCCCTAGAGAATGTGCATGCTCTACTGCTAAGCCAACTGTACCCTCCAAGACATAGTCAACTGACCTGCCTGGGAAATGACAGGTAGTCAAGCCTAGATCCCAATGCCAGTCTGGGGTTCCTGTTTTCCCAGCACTTGGAAACTCCTGCTGAACTACACCCGGGTCCACCACTATCTCCATAACCCACTCCACTGGGTACCAACTCAAAATCTCTCGCCATCCAACCTCAACCTGTGGATGTTGCACCCTGTGCAACTCTGATCGTCTCATCCCACTAACCAAGTCAATGTATGAGATCTGACTAGGTGGCTCCGCCTCTCTCTCTCCAGTGGAAAGAGGTGGCCCAACAATGCTGCTAGCCTCGTCTATGCATGCCTGAAGGGGGCTGCTCTGACACTCTAATGTGCCCTCTAGCTGTACCATTAGGGAATCCAGTCGTTCCCCAATGTGGGCCAACTTGGCCACTGACTCGGCACAAACCACTCTCATGCCCTCTAGCTCCTCGTTTTGTAACAAAATAGCCTCTCGTACTGATGTGGCCTTCCCTTTCAAAACTAGAAGGCCTGCTCGAAGTTGATGACATCGTTGTGTGCGACCATCGTCTAATACCGTTGTATCTCCTAGTGCCTCATCAAAGGTGGATACATCTCCTGGCACCTCACCCATCTGTCACGCGTTGCTACCACCCATAGACTCGGACACTACCCCGGTCATCACCTCAATGGATGGTACCACTGGGGTAAGCTCTACTCTCTCTACTAAGATGTCAACCATCATGGTCAAAGAAGTCTCCAACACCGATGACCCCTGCATCGTATTGGGTGTATCCACATGCTCCCCATGATCCTGTGTGCCCTCATCCTCCAAGTGCGAGGTAGCCATTTTGATGGCTTCCCCCTCCATTATTCGGTCAAGCTAGAAAGAGGTATCCAACTTTTCCACCCGATCTCGAATCGTGCAATTAGTGGATCCATCATACGTGGGAAAAGGTGTCCTCCCCGTGGTACGCTGCAACTCTGAACTCTGCGTGCTAGATCCCCCACTGTTACTTCCTTCTTCATCCTGCCTGAGATGACAGTAATCTCTGAAGGGCAAAGCTGCTCTGAAGTTTTCCCCCATGCACTGCCATTCGCAAAAATATTCTCCCAAGGGTATATGATCATGCCTCCTACCTTTCTCACTCGGTACTGGATGTAAGAATGTAGGCATCGTGATCCTGGTTGGCCTACTGAAGGCTGGAAAATGTTGGTCATACTGTTGTGAGACCCCCATATTTTCCACCTCTACTGCGTTTGGTGGGTAAGATTCTGCCTATCCTCTTTGTTCATAGGAAAAGATCCCCACGGCTGAGCCAAGAATGAGGCTCTGAAACCACAAAGGCCCAACCACTACACCAAAAGCCCGGACTGTTAGTGAGGGCGGCATCCCAGGGTGTTAAGGGTAAGCTCAACAGCCCACCGGAGCATCTCGAGGACGGCAGCTAAACAACCTCGCAGACCTCGGACACGTGGCAGGGCTCACCCTCAACAGGGCTGCCCTAAACATGAATATTACACCCTGCACCTGTCGAATTCGAATTTGCCTCTTGATAATGCCTTTGTCAAGATATCTGCATCATGCTCCTCAGTTGGAATGTACTGTAGCATCATAATTTTCCTTTGCACACAATCCCACAAGTGATGGTACCTGATATCAACTTGCTTGGACTTGTCATGAAATACTAGATTCTCAAAGAGTTCAATACAACTCTGATTATCATAAAAAATCATCATTGGATCCATCTCCTGACTAAAAAGACCCACAAATATTTTCTTCATCCATGTGACCTCACATGTTGCTTGACTTGCAACCATGTATTCAACATCAGCTGAGCTGAGTGCCATAGACCTTTGTTTCCTGGTATACTAGGAAATAGTTGCAGACCCAACACGGAAGATAGCACCTCAAGTACTTTTCATGTATGATGGACTTCTTGCTCAATCTACATTAGTGAAGCCTTGGAGCTTCACTCCCTCTGTCCCTGTGTACCATAACCCATACTCAATTGTGCCTCTAAGTATCTTAACACATGCTTTGCTGCCTTCCAATAGAGCTTGGTAGGCTTCACCATGGCTTGACTCAACTGATTAACTACATAGCATATATCGGGCCTTATGTTCACCAAATAGATCAAGAATCCCACAAGATCTCTGTAGATGGTAGGATATGCTGCCTCACCTGAAGAGGCATCCTCCTTCCTCCAGTTTATAGCTAAAGGAGTGTCCATAGGCTTGCAGTACTCCATGTGAAATCTCTGAAGCATTTCAAAGGAATACCTCCCCTGACTCACAAACAACTCACCATCACCCTGCCATACTTCCAGTGCAAGGAAGTAATGCATCAAGCCCATGTCTTTCATCTCCAATTCTCTTGCAATGTCCTCTTTGAAAGAGTGGATAAACTGCTCATCTCCTGTAAGTATCAAGTCATCAACATGCAATACCAAGATAAGCAACTTGTCATCGACCACAATGTGATAGAGATTGGCATTTGCTTCACTTTTGGCGAAGCCCAAACCACTGAGATATGTGTCAATCCGAGTGTACCATGCTCAGGGTGCTTGTTTGAGACCATAAAGGCCTCTCCTGAGTCTACATAGATGTGTCTCCCTATCGTATGTCTCAAATCCCTCCGGCTGCTCTATGTAAATTTCTTCCTCAACAACTCCATTGAGGAAGGTGGTCTTCACATCCATCTGATGGAGCTTCCACCCCATATGTGCAACTAATGCTAGAATGGTTATCATCGAGGAATATCTTGCCACAGGGGCATGTTGGAAAATAAATAAAAATGGCAGTTACAATGATTTTCCTCCTTAATGACATTAACTTATGATTTTTTTCATTATTAGTATTACATTACTTAATTATCTTTTCTTATCATCAAGATTAATGCCACAAAACAAAATAGAAGAACACAAGATATAGGCACGCTGCTAGGGAAAAACCCCACTCGAGGGGAAAACCCAGTCACAAAATTCTTCCTTCAGTAGATTCAAGATGAGACGACCAAGACCGTAACAACTTAGACTCGAAACTACCTCCATCCATCAAGTCATCCTTGCTTTCTCTTCCTTTCACTATGATTGCATACCAAGATCTATGTCATTGTGTTAACAGATCACTGTGTTACCACCAAGACATCATCATTGTAGGAGCCTCGAAACCTTATCACTGCACTGAGATCTTCATCACTGTACTTATCACTTGTAGGAGCACTGAGACCTCATCATAGTGATAACATCTAGTCCTTATTGCAACACCGAGACTGTGGTAACATGAACTATAATAGTAGCTACCTGAAATAGCACAAAGATTATATTGTAGCATGAAGAACTCATTGTAGCACTGCATCATTCACTGACCTTAGATATCTGAATTGTGATCCTAACCGTAATTCGAATTGTGATCACCGAATTTCAGAGATAACACGAACTTGTTTCTGTGATTGTCATTTGAGCGAAGGCTAGACTCCTTAATATAGTTGTTTGTCCATCCTAAAAGAGCTGACATTACATTTGCTAACAATTGTGTCATTATTATGGGCTGACATGTATATTCATTCATTTGTGCAGTGTGCTCTCCTTATGGAATTCGATTTGATGGAGATCCTTTCAACAACAAGGAGACTTCGATGGATGGAGGAGTCTTCACAAATTTATTTTGACAATAACCTAAAGCCTACAATTGAGGCTTGACCTATGCATTGACCCAAGCATGAAACCCATGCTTTAACAAGTCAATTCTTTTAGTCTGACAAATATATTACATTTTTTACTTTAAGTACAATGAAGACCGAACCTAGTTACATTTTCCAACACTCCCTCTTAACTAAAGAGGTATTCATATTTACATATAACCAAAGAGGTACATGGAAGATTTCAAACCACATCATCTATGAAGAAGTTTAGGCACTGCAATGCGATGGACTAGATTCTTGACCAGGGCAATCTATCCATTGGTCCCTCAACAATTTAGGCACCACAATGCCACGAACTAGATTCCTAACCAGGGAAATCTATCCGGGTGGGACTAAAACGGACTCAAGCTTTCAACCTCTCTAGGTATCATCAAGCTTACATGCTAACCATCAACCCAAAAATCTAGCTGTGTTAGAGCTCAATGACCAATGCCACCCTTCCAACTTCGGGACCTAGACATCAGCACAAAGTGCCAGCCATATGTCCTCCCAGGAAATGCTTCATTCACAAAGCCTCAGCACTCCTTGAACCAACAGATCAAGGGTAACCAATTTCTCCCAATCAATCTGATTGGTAACTAGCATGCTATCAAATCCTTCAAGAGATTCACTTGTACAAACACAACCCCAATCAATAATATACTTTCACATGTACATAAACAAATAAAAACCTCTTAGGTCTTCTAGACAACTTGATGTTGCTTCTCATCTTTTCAATGTAGGACTATCATCTTAATCTCTGACAAAAGATTCCTCAATCATACACTTTCATTTCCTACTTCTCATGTAGCAGCATATTCTTTAGCAACATTCTCCAATATTCTTCTCTGACTCATGGCCTTCACTAAGACTTACGGTTGTTAGTCCTGGTCTAGTGCATGACATATGGAGTAGAGAATTATATTTGTCACTCCCTCTTAATCAGAGAGGATCTAATCATTCTTGTACAAAGAATATTCTCAACCATCCTCTTATCCTAGGGAGATTTCATCCAGGGTCCCTCTTAACTTGGGGAGTTCTACTACTTCTTACGACATCGGAGAATCTTTCATGGCTTCCTTCCTTCTTATCAGAGTCATTTATATATCATGCTTATCATATCAACTTTACTATACAATCATCTTCACCAATCTTGAATATGATGTACCTACACAACTTAGATAGCAAGTACAACCAAAATTATAGAAGCATGAAGTTTGCCATATCCAAATTTTATCACAACGGAAGCATTTAGACTAAACAAAATCAGCAAGAGACTATACTTCAATACTTCAACTTTTTGCCCAGGGTTAGTTACAAACCCTAAATCACGTTCATAGCTCATCAAGATTTCAAATTCATTATTCTAGGGTTCCAATATTCTTTCAATGACAAGTTCTTTTATATGGAAAACCCTAGAAACAAATCAAATCAATGAATCTAACAACTTTCAAAATTCATTTGTTAGATTCTTCACCTAGATTTCATGAGCATCAACAATCAAAACCAATCACAACTTAATCAACATCATTACTAGCATCTACTAGAGTTTAATATTCGCCTTAGATTTTCATCTTCAAATTCTCAACAATCACTATATATATTCATAGATTCTAGATTGTCATATCACACATACTAGAGAATTTTAACCAATAGTAGGGTTTAGCTACAAAACCCTGGATTTACAAAACATCATCCTAGACCATCAAACTTTGACTCGGGCTTATTTCCAAACCCTAGGAATCATGACCATTAACATTTAGGTCAACACATATATCTAGGAACTCATAAGCATATCATAAGCACATCATATGTCAGGGAATATTAAAATGTTAGACATATACCAATCTAGACCAAGCTAGGGTTTCAACCAATGGACACATGCATAGGGTTTCATTCCTAAGACAATAAATACATAACAAGGGTTTTGCTTATAGACCCAATCAAACCCTAAAGATATAGGGTTTCATAACATAGCAAAGTAAACCCAAAAAATTCAAAGGTTTGGGATATCATTCAACCCTAACAAGTTAGGTTTTCATTATCATACCAAAATCCCAAACATGACGTCATCAACAAAAACTTCAAATAGCATTTCATGATAACCCTAAGCATGCTAGGGTTTCAGACATTGTCAGCCCTTAGGTTAGGGTTTTCCAAAGAGCCTGTCTAGGGTTCCATTAAACCAATTAAGAACGTAGAGAGGGGTAGATTTATCAAGATATGAATCTCTCTAAACAAGAATCTCTATGATTCAAGATAGCTAGACATAACGGTGTTTGTAATGTAATACAAACTTCAAAAATAAGATATAGAGAATTTCATAAGATATATAGACATACCTGGAGATGGAGATGTTTCATGACAAACCTCGTAAGGATTCCTGGAGGTGTTTTCTTTGTACTAGGCCAAGATCCTTGTTAACTTGTTGTATGTACATCTTGTTGGGTACGGAGTACTTACCATTGTGGTAGCACTAGACTCCTTTTCTGTTGGAAACACCAAAACTGTGTTATTGTAGTAACATCGTAACCTACTCACTCACTGTGTGAGCACCAAATTCTACACTGTGATGTATCACTGAGAACTTCTTTCTGTGGTGGACGTTTTATCATGTGATTGCACCGAAACAGTGAATGCACTGGGACTGTGGTATAGTGGTGTTATAGAAACATGGGAGCACCGAACATAGCACCGAAATCATTTCTTCACTGTAGGCATGCTAGAACTGTATCATCACTTAAAGATCTGAATTGTGGAAGCGTAGATATTATTTTTACACCCTATCCGAGCTCTTTGTAATGACAATGAAACATTTGTTTTCTTCGAACTTGATATCTCGATCATATCACTTTCTCACTAATCACTGTAATTACATTGGGACAGAGATATCTTTGCTGTTGGAATACTGAGCTCTTATTACTGAGGTGACATCAAAACCATAATTCTCTAGTTATATCGAACCTTCATCACTGTGATGACACCAAACTTCTGTGACAGCACATGACTGTAATGACATCAAACTTCTGTGATATCACAGAAATGTGTTTACTGTATTTGCACTGAATCCTTATTATGGAGACGTCATCACTGTACTAGTACCGAAATCATTCACTGAAACATATCACCGAATTTATCTCTTCGTTCTCCACTGTAATTCACATTAGTATCACAGAAGGTATACCAGAAATATCACTGTGATGCTTTCATCTCTGCAATTAGCCCAAACTTCTGTGGTCACTGTAGTAGCACTGAGACCCATCCACTGTGAAAGCACCACTGTAATATTATCCAAACTGTAACAGGACCAAAATTCTGTTTCTGAAATCTTATCTGAACTTGCTTGTCTGTCTTTATGCGAAATCCTTGTGTTATTTTTGCGAGTTTCTGAGTGTGTTGGCAGAGCATCAAACTGAGTCTACTTATTTGAATTCCTCAAGTGATACCGAAACTGTGTTATTTCCTTACTGTGTAATAGCACTGAAACCAATTCGCAATAATCTCAGGGATACGACCTTATGTGGCATCATTGAGATCATCCGAGCTTCTGTAGCGAGATCCATTAGTTTCATTAACACATAACTGCCTTTTATCATAACCATAGCTATGATACCATGTTGGAAAATCAATAGAGATGGCAGTCACAACGATTTCCCTTCTTAATGACATTAACTTGTGATGTTTTTCATTATTAGTATTACATTACTTAATTATCTTCTCTTATCATCAAAATTAATGCCAAGCAACAAAATAGAAGAACACAAGATATAGGCACGCTGCCAGGGAAAAACCCCCCTCGAAGGGAAAACCGAGCCACAAAACTCTTCCTTCAGTAGATTCAAGATGAGACGACGAAGACCCTAACAACGTAGATTCGAACCTGCGTCCATCCATCAAGTCATCCTTGTTTGCTCTTCCTTTCACTGTGATTCCATACCAAGATCTCTGTCACTGTATTAACACTGAATTCATATCACTGTGTTACCACCAAGACGTCATCATTGTAGGAGCCCCGAAACCTTATCACTGCACTGAGATCTTCATCACTGTACTTATCACTTGTGAGAGCACCGAGACCTCATCATAGTGATAACACCAAGTCCTTATGGCAGTACTGAGACTGTTGTAACATGAACTGTAATAGCAGCTACCTGAAATAGCACCAAGACCTCACTGTAGCACCGCATCCTTCACTGAACTTAGATATCCGAACTGTAATCCAAACTGTGATCACCTAATTTCAGAGATAACCCAAACTTGTTTCTGTGATTGTCATTTGAGCGAAGGTTAGACTCCTTTATATAGTTGTTCGTCCATCCTAAAAGAGTCGACATTACATTTGCGAACAGTTGTGTCATTATTATGAGCCGACATGCATATTCATTCATTTGTGTATGCCGACATGTGATCTCCTTATGGAATTCGACTTCATGGAGATCCTTTCAACAACAAGGAGACTTCGATGGATGGAGGAGTCTTCACAAATTTATTTAAACAATAACCTAAAGCCTACAATGGAGGCTTGACCTATACATTGACCCAAGCATGAAACCCATGCTTTAACAAGTCAATTCTTTTCTTTTGACAAATATATTACATTTTTTACTTGAAGTACAATGAAGACCAAACCTAATTACATTTTCCAACAGGGAAAAAGTTTCCTCATAGTCCACTCCCTCTACCTGAGAGAAGCCTTTGGCCACAAATCTGGCCATGTACTTCTCGATCCTCCCATCAGCTGCATGCTTCAGTTTGTAGCTCCATCTGGAACCAACTACTCACTTGTTCTATAATCTTGGCACCACCTCCCATACATTGTTCTTCATGATGGAGTCATACTCACAGTGGTTGAGAAAGTGCTTCCTCAAATGAAGAAGGCTTTGTCTCAATGAGTTTTGTCATGAGAGCTATATAACCAATGTATCTCTCTGGTGACCTCCTCTACCTGTGCAAGAATGTAGGAGGTCCCACATGCTCCCGTGCATCTTGCACCAATCTTTCAGCTTCTCTGGTTCGCTTCCTCCCCTCTCTGGAAGATTCTGGTTGAGTGGGTGCCTCCACTCGGCCTCTTGTCTGCTCCTCCACTTTTGGCTGCTCCACAAAAACCTAAAGCTCTGTCTGAGGCTCCTCCGTTAGAGCTCCTCCTATGTGATACTCAATTCTCGCTCTAGAGAGCATCTCATAGCCTTCTCCTGAACAAATTTGACATCACTCCTCAATATTGTCACCCTGAGTGAGGGAAAATACACCCTATAGTTATGTGGAGTCTCCATGTATCATACAAAGGCTCCCATCTCACTTGTAGGCTCCAAATTCTTCCCACTATCTTTGGAGACATGACAATACATAGTAGCTCCAAAAATTCAAAAATGAGATATATCTAGCTCCTCCCAGAGAAGGCTTCTTCGGGTGCGATCATGCCAAGCATTTTATGAGGACATTTCTACAAATAAACTACGGTGTTGCATGCTTCTACCAATAGATGTAATGGAAGCCCTTGATCATGCAACATGGCTCTTGTTGCTCCCACTGTGCTTTTGTTTTTCCTTTCAACCAACCTATTTTGTTGTGGGTTATGGGGTGCTATCAGTTCTCTTCTAATACACTCTTTGGCACAAAATTCCTTGAAGGTACTAGAAACAAATTCTCCTCCATTATCACTTCTAAGGGCTTTCAATTTCTGACCAATCTCCTTTTCAACCAATGCTTTGAATTCAACAAATTTAATTTCATCCTTCTTCCACATGAAGAAGATCCAACATTTTCTAGAAAAGGCATCAACAAAAATCACATAATACTTGTGTTTTGTTGTAGAAGTTGTAGAAAATGGTCCACATACATCAAAGTGGACTCGCTTCAAGATTGCTCCAGCTCTGCTATCTCGGCCCTAGAGGGTGGATTTGACATATATCCCCAATGTGCATCCCTGGTAGACATCATGTTGGTCAAGGGTGCATTTCGGGAGACCGACGGTAATCTACTACATGATTTTTAAGGCCCCATGGTATAAGTGTCATATGCGCCTATGCCTGAGTTCTCCAACATCTCGACTCTGCACCTTTTCCGCCTTGCTACTCAGTGTAGCGCAAGCTTCCACCTCAATTTTGTAGAGATTTCTCACTCTAACTCTAATTTGTTTCACTTGCCTAGTAGCTACATGTCTTAGAAAGGCTTTCCCCTTATTGAAAATAACATCATAGCCTCAATCCTCCAAAACAGTTACAAAGATCAAGTTCTTCTTCATCCCAAGTACATACATAACATCTTGAGATGAAGATGGGAGCCTGAGTCCCTCTTAAAGGTTACAGTTCCAATTCCTTTGGTATTGTACCTCCCATCATCTCCAAGTTCTATGTTGTTACACAACATTTTGCCACCGTCCCTACAATCCCCATCCCACACATTGGAGGACCATTTCTGTGACTTATATGTAGTGTCATGCCTTACAAAAAGTGCCATTGCATCCCTTGCCATGAGAAGAACATTTCCTCTGTTGACTATTCCTGGAACAGACCATCAAAAACACATGATTTTGGGTTGGCGCTGGTAGGCAGTTATGGCCTCGCGCCAATAAGGGAAATTAGCATTGGGCCCCGCGGCCATTGGTGCTCTGTCTCAATGGACTACCCGCGCCGAGCTGTTTTTGGAAATTTTTTTAAATATAGAAGCAAATTTTCCATTGCCAACCACTTCGTGAGCATGGGTTGTTCAACTGAATAACGTCGAGCACCTTCCTTTGGCTTCTTGTTTCCTACATTTGGGGCAACCTCCCAAAGGATAAGGCCTCCCTTCCACCATATGAGGGATCCCAACCTCCTCCTCCCCTTCTATAAATACATCTCTCTCATATAGATGCAGCTAGCTGAATGGTTTGGATAGCTGAACATTTTGAAGAATAGCTGAAACAGTTTGATATAGTTGGTGTGAGATAGAGCAAAGAGAGACCCCTTGCTGAGACAGAGTCTAGGCTGATTGCCTCGCCAAGTCCAAATTCCCCGACGAATGCTCAAGACGTGTTTTGACTGGACCCGCTGAAGGAGATTGCGACGTCAAGGCTCATTTGGTTGTAATCTCTTTCTTTCTCTTACTTAATACATGACTGATGTTTTGGTTCCCGTCTTGTGTTGATATGATTAATCTTGTGCAATACGTTTAATTCTCCTTGACCAATTAGATAGTTATGAATGCAAATATTGTTTTGTACGCTTCTTTCGTTCTCTGATCCTTGTGCAGGCACCTGAGTACTGTTGTTGAAGGACCACGACATGTCAGGACAAAGATCAAGAGACTGCTGCCACAGCTACGACAACTGCGTTGAAACAAAGGTAGGACATCTATCTCGACTTAGTTTCATTCATTAACTAGGAATCGACGCATTAGCATGTCCTCTTGCTGCTAGACACACCCTAGGGCTAGAAGCATCGCCTCTATCCGCAGAGGGGATTTACGTATACAACATATGTGCATCTGGAGACCCTTCTCCTCCAGACTATTGAAGAATTCTTTGCATCTTGTCATATGGAATGAGGCACCTGAACCTAGGTACCACACACTCTCGAGTCCCCATTATAGTGTTGGGCATGCATGCAATTAGGGTGAAGTCTAATTCGAATTGTGAGGCAAATGCTTCGCCTCCTGCTCTTCCTAAAGGCTTCTTGTTAGACTTCTTGTGTGAACACTTTTTTGCATAGTGCCCATATTCATGGCAATGAAAACATTTTTCTTGCTTAGGTCCTTCTTCTTGCCATTGTTTTGGCTGAACTTCGGCTTGCTTTGGGCCTCATTGCCCTTAGCTTTCTTTCCCTTCCCAACCAAGGCAAAATTCTCTTCATCCTCAACTTTGTGTGTTACTCCATCTCTAGTGTTCCTTCGAATTTCTTACAGCACCAAATCAGACCAAAGTCTCTCCCAATTTGGCAATTTGTCTCTTCCATTTACAAAGTTGTAATATCCCAAACGGGATATTTCGCCTAAATTTTCAGAAATATGTTTAACCAAAAATTCCTCATAAATTTATCATTCATTTTATAGAAGATTGCCATGTAAAATAAAACACAGAGCACATGCAATTTAACACATTGAGCAGGAATAATCTCAGACTTTATTATGATAAACAGTTGAAAGAGTGTACATGATAATATAAGCTGAAATGGCTAAGATAGAAAAGTTGGCCCCCAAAACTGATCTGCTCCAACTCTGAAACCTGTCCTCTAAAACCGAATTGAAATCAATCTCTGCACCTGCGAATTCAAGCTGAATCCACCAAGGAGATTAGGTGGGTTTCCGTCCACTCTCACTAAATCACCCGATGGTTTTTGTCCTGGGGCAAATGCTAGAGTAGACAATCGTGTCTCAACCTCTCATAGAAGAAGAAATATAGAATCCAAGATGTTCCTCAATGTCCTCCTCCTCGTCTTTTATAGATCTCATGGACCCCTCTAGAGCCTTCCATTTTATTATTATTTTACTCATGGAGCACTTTTCCCTCTTACTTTCCAATTAAAATATTCCTTTTTAATGTGGGAAAGAGTAAATCGGCTACCATGTCTCCTCAGGTCACTAAAACTCATGTCCACCCATCCCATCATGTAGGTATTATCGATCCGGTTCCAACAAGTTATTACACTAAGGTGTTTTATCACATATTCCTCTTGGAATGCCACCTTGAGAGTAATTAATTAAGTTAAGCCCAAAAATTACTCAATTTTCCGAAAGTTGTCGGAATGCATCGGAACTAAAGGAAAACTGTGTGGATGATGGAATATATCAAGCGAATGCCACCGGTCCACATAGAAACTCCTCGAAATTCCTCCAAAAAGACCCGGGGCCCGTTGATGACACCAACCTGTACATGTGACCTGTCTACTCCCAACTCTGGAAGTCAATCCTAACCCTGTCATAAGGAACACCAAAAAAAGGAATATTACAAGAGTCGTGGTAGCTCTGCCAGGATTTTGGAAAGCCTAGGAGAGCTAGCTCACTACCTTCGAAGATGGTATATTTTCTCCAACTTCTCCAAGCTCATCTCGACAATGAGTGAATCTAGAGAAGTAATGTGGAATGGTTTTAATTTTTATGCCTACAGATGTTTTTGACCTTGTCACTAAATACCAATGTCCTCGCATCACTGCCATTTTCGAGTAACTCGGTGAGGGTCTTCCACATATGAAATGGAGTCTCCTTGCCGTGTAAATTCGAGACTATGTGGTCTCTCACACCCTCCAGGATGATCCTCCTGGCTTTTGCAGCATCCTTCTTCCACTGGGCTAACTGTTGTGCAATCGATATTGTTGGTTTTGAAATGTCAGTTTTGGTGTACTCCAACAATCCATTATCATCGAGTACATCTTCCATCTTATCCTTCCAAGCTATGAAATTTGAGGTTCCATCCAGGGCATACTCCAATCACAATCTATTACAAGATATTTTCCCGCACGAAAGAAAACCTGCTTCACTGAATCTACTAATCGAAATTCCTGAAGGAGATCTATTAACTAGTTTCTATTGTGATTTTAAGCTTAGATACCATGTAGGAATTAATAGGAATTTGCTACTACTGATGAATTCGAACTGAAAACAAGAGATTTCAAATTTTCTTTACAATATTGTAAAATGGAAAGCACAATTTAGAAACATATGCAATGACATGCAACCATCAAAACCACAAGAACACAATTTATAGAGGAACCCAACTGGGAAAAACCCCTTCGTTGCTTTTCATTAATCAGATGAGAATGAGAAACTATTGCAATGTCTTGCCTCGATCCTGAAGCACACCCTGCACTATAAACCTGTTCTCATGCTGATTGTCCTGCTCTAGCCAACACTTAGCCAATTCAAGCCTCAACCAACCTCCTATTTCCTTGCACAATTCAGGAGAAATTAGGCTCCCAAATAATAGGGGATTCATTATTTCCTTGCGCAAATCCCAAGCAATTGATCACCTGCATCAATGTCAACCCTGTACACTCAACTACTATACAATTGATAATTACAATGTGGCTTTTCCTCCACTCTAGCTAGGCAATTCGAATTTCGTGCATATCCTGTGAAAAAATTCTGAATGCTACTTTATGCAGAAATCTACTGTTAGATCTAGTTATGCTCCTCCTACTTAATTAAGTTATTAAGCTGAAAATTCAAATTAATATCGAAGCAAAACACATAACAGGCTTTCACCAATTCAAATCTAGACAAAGTACATGCACACAAACACAAAGTGACAAAGTAAGTTTCTGGACAATAGTCCCCAGAAAAACCCAATGCGGGAAAAATTGGTCTCTGGTTGTTGGAGGGTTTTATTATTAAGAGTATTTTTGAATACAGCAAATCTGGGTTCCAGATCTGGAAAACCCGACAAAGAAAATATAGATATGCAACTCACCGGTTGTTCTGAAGCCAAAATATTGACTGATCCACACCCTCAAATGGGATTCACAGGACTTAGCCAAATCTAGGCCCTAGAAACCCCAGTGCTACCCCTGCGTCAGCCTTTGCATCCCTCTACACTGTCCTAGAAAGGGCTGTGTAACCCTAGGCTGGGTGACGCAATCCCTATGCTACCCTTGAGGGTCTCTGCGTAACCCCCGAGGGTTTCTAGCTGCCTAACGCTGCCCTGGGAGTGACTGCGTAGATGAAGCTGCCTCTGCGCTACGCAATTGCTGCCCTCTCTAATGCTGCTCCTACTTCTCTACACTGCCTCTGGAAGCTGCTCTCTATCTCTTGTTGATTCTAGACACTGAGATCAGACCATACCCTTTGTCTAAACTCCCCTCTCTGTAGCTGAAACACTTCTGAAAATTCTTAGCAAACCCTGCCCTAGAATCTTAGCTTAGCTTCAGTGCTTTGCCTCTGTGTGTCTCTACAAATGACCCCAAGCCTTTCGTTTATACTTTTCTCCTTGGGAAACCAACGACCATGATCAGATCTTGAATCAATGGCTAAAATTAAAAGAAAACTTGATCCGTGTGACTTAAGACAATTTCATCACATGTTTAATTTAATAAACATTAATTATTTAATTTTCCTAAGTTTAGACTTAGGAAATATATTTAAATAATTAATTAATTAAGTATCTCCCAAACCAGATGAAATTTCCCTAATCCCCTTCTGGGTCTTGTAGATCATGTGTTCTCTAGTCCCTCCACAAATTTTGGGAGCTAGAGCACATTCGATGCTACCCCCACTACACAAAATCTCAACACTCCCTCCTAGTACGAAGTGTGTTATAGCAATACATCACACCATGTATCACAAGATTTTGGGCACTGGTTTTTGTGTTGTCGATGTTGGGCCTGCTGCCACTCAACTCTACACTGTTGCTGTCATTCTATATTGCTGCCCATGACGTTGTCACTACCACTACCACATTTGTACTGCAGCGCCCTCTCAATCTGCTACATCTGTGTTGTCCATAGTACTGCCACTGCAAACTGCTGCACTGCAACTTCAATTGTTGAGAGAAACAACTGAATCTATTGCCCAATCTTTGACAGACAAGTCAGTTGGGCTGCAACCTCATCACTGAAGCTCAATCAGCTGCTGATCTGTGTTGTCATCTGCAGAATGATGCACAACTACAGCTCTGCACTGCGCTGTCCTCCTGAAGCCTTCCACGTTGTTGCAGCTCTGCTTTGCGCTGCTGAAGTCATATCAACCCCTACGCTGCTGCTACATCTGCACTGCGCTGGTCCTTCCAGTCTTCAAATTTGCCTCTGCTTCATCCGTGATCTTTGCACCCACTGCTCCACTTATCTCGCTACTGTCTTAAGGCCCCTGTAGCTTGGATGTGATCCAAGAGATGAGCTTCTCAAGAATCTTGCCATTCTTTGTAGCTGCTCTACAGATCCATGTCGCCCCACTTTCGTGGTTCATGAGTGCTCACGGCAGTATCATCTTCTAACCCATCATCTGCCACAACAGCCTTCGCAGAAGAAGCTTCCTTGTCCTTTTTCTTCTGAGGACAATTGCTGGTGAAATGTCTTAGTTCGCCACACTGGAAGCACTTGATCTTTGATAGATCCTTCTTCTTCTTTCCCTGCTACCTCCTTGATGCCAAGGTTGCATCTTCTTCATCTTCTTTCTTCACTTTACTCGATCTCGTGTTGTACTACTTCTTGGTGATTCTGCGGAGTTCTACTTGACACATGATTGCCCACAAGTTGTCCCAGTCTGGGAGGTCCGCTTTGCCCAAGATACTTTGGACAAAGGTTTCCTATTCATCTGTGACCGCATTGAGAGTAGTCCTGACCATCACATCATCTTCCACCTTTGCACCGGTGGCAGTCAACTGGTCTCTGATCGACTGTAATCTGAAGAGAAAATGTTTTGTGTCTTCTCCCTTGGTCATCATGAATGACCGCATTTGAGTCTCTAGAAGCATCTTCCTCTAGACGAACTTTCCCTCATATAGGGACGTTAAGGCCTTCCACATCTCCTTAGTTGTTTTCTTCTCAGCTATATGTGGGACAATATGGTCCTTAATTCCATCCATTATCAGTCGCTTGGCATGTCTCGCAGCTTCATTATGCTTCCTCAGGAGATCTGCATCGGTCGTGTGGCCAAAACTTGTTCTGCATGGTCTCTTAGATGATATGCCTCTAGGACTATCAGGATTCTAGCCTTCCAAACTGAAAAGTTGGAGACCATCCACTCTATCCTGAGCCATCTGCTCAGAAATCTGTCGGAATCCTATCTGTCCTGATCAAGCAGTCCATGACGAGCCATCTGCTTAGAAATCTGTCGGAGCTCCTTTTCTCTGTGCTAGAGCACTGAATCTAAAGTCCTTGCCGAAACAGACACCTTCTGCTCCCTCTGACAACTAATTTCCCTTCTTGAAAATCTGCCAAATCAAACAATGATTCAGCGCTCTTCGATCCTCTGATCGATCTGCAAGTTTCTTTGGCTAGAAACTCTCTGAGAAGTTGATCTCCTCCCGCTCTTTGTCACTAGTGCTTAGGTTAAAATTCTGAAAAAATTCAGAAATTTAACCCCGCCAGCACCTTTTGAAGTTTTGTAGCTCTGCTTCAGGCACTTCTGGATCTGACAGCTTTAGATCTGCATCACCTTGGCTAGCTTCAGACAATCCCAACGCTAGCTCTATGTAGTAAGTGCGTGGGCCTGCTGGGAGACAGCGTAAGACTGCGTCACCCTGCCCTCTGCGTAACTCTGCTCTCTCTGAAACTGCGCTGTCCCTTCAGATATGCCCTTCTGCTGCTGCTGCAACACTTCTTGCTGCTTCCTATAGCTAGATCCTTCAGTGTTCTGGTAGTGACCCTCTTAGATCTGTAATTTCTCTGATACCATGTGAAATTTTATGAATGCTACTTTATGCAGAAATCTATTGTTAGATCTAGTTATGCTCCTCCTACTTAATTAAGTTATTAAGCTGAAAATTCAAATTAATATCGAATAAAAACACATAACAGACTTTCACCAATTCAGATCTAGAAAAAGTACATGCACACATAGACAAAGTGACACAGTGATTTTCTAGACAATAGTCCCTGGAAAAACCCAATGCAGGAAAACCGGTCTCTGGCTGCTGGAGGGTTTTATTATGAAGAGTACTTCTAAATATAGCAAATCTGGGTTCCAAATCTGGCAAACCCAACAAAGAAAATATAGATTTGCAACTCACCGGTTGTTCTGAAGCCAAAATATTGACTGATCCACACCCTCACATGGAATTTACAAGACTCAGCCAAATCTAGGCCCTAGAAACCCCAGCGCTGCCCCTGAATCCCCTGTGGCAACCTCTGCATTGCTCTGCGCTGCCTTGGAAAGGGCTGCATAACCCTAAACTGGGTGACACAGTCCCTACGCTGCCCCTGAGGGTCTCTGTGTAACCCTTGAGGGTTTCTAGCTGCCTAACACTGCCCTAGGAGTGACTGCATCGCTGAAGCTGCCTCTGCGTTGCGCAACTGCTGCCCTCTCTGTTGTTGTTGCTCCTGCTTCTCTACGCTGCCTTTGGAAGCTGCTCTCTGTCTCTTGCTGATTCTAGATATTGGGATCAGACCATCCCCTTTGTCTAAACTCCCCTCTTTACAGTTGAAACACTTCTCAGAATTCTTAGCAAACCCTGCCCTAGAATCTCAGCTTAGCCTCAGTGCTTTGCCTCTGTATGTCTTTACAAATGACCCCAAGCCTTTCCTTTATACTTTGCTCGTTGGGAAACCAACGTCCATGATCAGATCTTGAATCAATGGCTAAGATTAAAAGAAAACTTCATCTGTGTGACTTAAGGCAATTTCATCACATTTCTAATTTAATTAACTATAATTATTTAATTTTCCGAAGTTTAGACTTGGGAAATACATTAAAATAATTAATTAATTAAATATCTCCCAAACCAAATGAAATTTCCCAAATCCCTTTCTGGGTCCTGTAGATCATGTGTACTCTAGTCCCTCCAAAAATTTTGGGAGCTAGAGCACATCCAATGCTACCCCCACTACACAAAATCTCAACATATCTGGGTTATTTTTCGCTAATTGACTAGTTTAAATGAGAGATCATTGAGTTAACAACAGTTCTACTACTCAACTGACCTTCAACTGACTCAACTAATGACTTGAGCTCAATTAATTGAGTTCCACTAAAAATAACTGAACTAGATTGCTAAATTTTAGCAATCACTACACGCACAACTCTACTCCAAGCCTATAACTAGAATTTATTGAGTTAACTAGTAGACAAGGCCATGTCACTCTAGCTAACTGCCATCCAAGTCATCCTATTGGTGTGGAAAATCGAATTACTCAATTTTTCTAAGGCGCTAGTCAAATTGAGCCTTTCTTGCTATAATTTCTAATAGCAACTTCATTGGCAATTAAAACTAGTACAGTATTCCTTGATGCATTCTGCAAACGCTCCACATGATCATCCAACCAAATGGAGAATAGGTTTGAACACAAACATCAAATGTTTTGCAATGCTATATTTGGTCTCGAGAAATGTAAGGACACTTGTTGCATGTAACCACTTGTTGAACAAATGTTGCAACAAATAATTACTTCTTGCTAGTACATATTCAAAATAAGTCCATCTTGATGTAGTAGGCATAATCACAAGTTTGGAATGTGAAACTAGAGGAAGATTACCTAAAAGATATTTTTGAATCCCAAGAAAGTTGATCAAAGAATACAATCACAAATTCTTGAATTAGTTTTCTAAAGGAGCCATGTGCAAACTTCATTTACAATAACCAATTAATTAAATTGAAGAGGAACATCAAACTCCTAAAGATAAAGTAAAATTGCAAATATAAAAAAAGATTAATATTGGTATGATTATTCAATCGACTACACTACTCATTAATGCTTCAAGGTTGAAGCATTTCGATAGGGGATGACTTGTAATGTACCTCCTAATATCGTCTAGCCTAGACATATAACACATGAGTTCATAATGCTACACCGTTATAAATAATTGGTTAATACATAAATAATAAATAATTAGAAATAGATGGGTTTCTATGAAAGGTCACATCTTACTGATAACTAGTTAGGGATTGAACAATTGTACTCATCACCATTTACCAATTATATTTTAATATTGTACACTTTCAACTATATATTGTATTTGTGCGCCATGGGGCTAACCTATGATGTGATGAATGTGGCAGGAGGTCAAACTAGCATTGCCACAAGAAATACTCATGGCGAATGTGGCCTGCTAGCCTGGGGAAGTCATTAACGATGATCTCACACATGAAGCAATGTTTAATGCCATCGATCACCTCCCATTATTCCACAATGTGGGAAGATCGCATCCTTCGTTCAGTTGCTATGATCCAAATTGGATCATTATATTATTTGTCATCCATCTCAATGATTTCAAAGTGGGAAAATTTGAGGAATCAATGTGCAGATTCATTTTTATTTGTGGTCCCAATTTGGAAAATTTGGGGCGAAAAAATTGAGGAGCCATTTTGAGACGTTAAATGACCACTTTTTGTAGTCGCAACCGTAATATGGACATAGATTCCATAATCTACATAATGATACATTTCTAACAATGCAAGAATTACCTTAGTCGAAGCTAGTATGAAAAATTTATGCCTCCTGAAAGTTGGTCTATCGTGATTGACCGCCATAATTCGAGAGGATGCCATGTCAACCCCCATTACTCATGGAAAAGGGGCTAGCCAAATGAGCACAATGAAGAATCTAAAAGGGTCAAGTTGTAACTCATATTCAGAGTTGAGTGGGACAAATTTAACCCCGGTTGGCTATCAGACTCTGTTATAACCAGAGGAAAATGGGTTCCATTCTATTCTGGTGTGTTTTGTTCCATAGCAGAGCATAGTAGCTAAGAGTGGATAAAGAGAGGGCAGCATAGAAAGTTTGTGTCTATAGTAGTCCATAGGCCATGTCTCTCACTCCTTTGTATTTGCCCCATTTCCATTCATAGAAAGAGAGAACAAAGCAGTCTCACCTTCTCGATGGGCATTCTCAGTTATCTACTCTCTACATTTTATATAATGCATGCATACGCATAAACTAGTAATTATAATAATTCCAAAAAAGCAAAGGAAAACTAACCTTCATAATATAGCTTTTGGATTTCGGTATATTTAGTAGATCTGTAGTGGCAAATTGTCCAGTGAAATATCCACGACAGTTTAGAGATCATGATATGATTTGCTCGCCACTCTCCAAAATTTACAACTCATAATCACTTTGCTCTCCCAACCAGATTTTTCCCAATTCTGCAAAGGATTTTATCAATAAACAACGTCGTTTTAAGACCCTCTCAATCACTAATCTCTACTTCTTCCTTCTATTTTGTCCACCATTCAGTGCATGGTGGTCAATTAATTAACTTATTAAAAAAAATAAAAATAAAAATTGAAGTAATAATAACTTAAAGAAGAAGAGGAAGTTAGAAAGGGTTACCTTAAAAACCCTAAAAACTCAATTCAATAGACAAAATGAAATCAATCATTGATGAAAAGGAAATTAAATCCAATTCGGAAAGGAAAGAAGGAAGATTTCCTGAAAATTATAGTATTTTAACAAATACAAGATGAAGAAATTATTATCCATAAAACTTTGAGGACAAAGTTCTGAAGGAAGGGCCAATTCATAACAAATAAATAAATAATATTTGATATATTAAATTGTGACGAAAGCAAATGAAGAAAACAGTGCATGATTGAACTGAAGAAAAGTGTCAACTATAAGCTTTGAGGACAAAGCTTTTGAAGGAAGAGGAAATGTTATGAATATAATTCATAACGAACATAACAAATATAATTATTAAATAGTCAATTAAAGATTATGTAAGTAGTCATTAAGTTAGTGAAAGGGCATGTCTAAGAGACATGCCCAATCATGAAAGGTCACCTGCATAGGTATATAAGTAGGGCCTCATTGTAACATTTAATCATCTATCTATCTATCTCATTCTTCATACCTTTTCTAATATAATATTTGTATCCTCATGGATATCTTTGTATTCCAAGTCTTTTGGAGCATTTAACTTGAGAAGGAACTTTGTTCACTTCAATCTCCACTCTCCAACCATGACTAGGTCAAGCGTCAACGACACGTGGGATAGTGGTCATGACCCATTGGAGTCAGCAAACTAGCCCTATAAGTCGAACGTGGGTTGCTACAACAAAGATATGCGATATGAATGAAATTAAGAACCCATGAATATTCAAAACTAACTGCCAAGAACCAAAGAAGGTAGAACTTGGGATTTGCATATTAAGGGAAGTTAGAACCTGAATTTTCCAAATATTCCTAAAAGCCTAAAGGTGAAACCTAGAGTCCTATGATATTGCACTACGCTAGATAGCAGGTCATGAATCTATTCAGCCAAATTTTATTGAATTTGAATTTTTTTGTTGAAATTCATCAAATTTCAAACGTGATGGTTAAAATTCGACAAACCCTATGACTTAGTATCCAACTATGTATATCTTAAGCCCAAAGTATCATTAATGCAAACAACTTTTTTGCAAGTGGGGAGCCTAAATATAAATATATGACTAAATAAAGCACATGGTCCCAAATACTACTCAGCAGCGAAAGATACATTCCCAAATTCTATATGGTAAAAGAGTTGGTTTATTTGGTATAGCGTTGGTTATATGACAAAGATCAAAAGCAAAACAATTATGCAATTTTAAAAATTTTAAGTTCTATATTTAACACTTCTAGGCATGACCACAACCAGTGTGTGTTTCAGCACATTCACTCTAAAAAAATGAAATTGTTTCGAACAATGATTCATTGATTTCGCCTTGGTACAATACAATCTTTGATTTAGGCATAAGCAGTTGACTAACACATCTATTGTTGATAGCAAAACCTTGGAGGAGATTGATCCCACATTGTAATGGATTGTGGAAGGTCAACCACTAGCTTTTACAAATAACAACTTCAATTGGATGAACTTGGAGCCACTTGACGCGTAAGATGGAGATGCGTTAGCTATTGAACCTATATAGACCAGACCTTTCAAAAGTAAGTACAGTAGGATGCAAAGGCTGATCTAGAGGGCTTTTCTAAGGATTCAATCTATGATACTAATCCTAATGGTGGGGTTATTTACTAGATGCACTTTCTCAACCCCATGGCTACTTGGTCTCTCAATACTGCACATTTTTTTCCTTCCTACAGAAGCCATGACGGGAGAGCGAGGTAGATGTCACAAGGGTGGTGGGGGGTGAGGCTCTTCGAGTGGCACAGGGGCTTGATTTTGCGTCGAACACTCTACTCCACTCTTTTGTTGATTTTTGTAGCATCCAAAAATGTTCCAAGTCTCAAACTTTGCAAGGAAGCTTGGACAGCAGCATTCCAAAGAACCCAGAAATTGTTTGTGGAAATTCCACTCGGTTCAAGACTTATTAAAATAATTAATTATTTTAATGGAGACCCTAAGTTCAAACTTAGGAAAATGAAATAATTAAAGGGTATTAATAAGTTAGAGTGTGAATCTTCTAGAAAACATGGATCAAGTCAAGATTTAATATTAGCCATTGATTAATATTTTAATCTGGGGCGTTGGTTCTCCAACAGGAAGATTATAAAAGAAGGCTTGAGGGTCACTTGGAAGATAAGTCGGGCACACACTCAGTACCCGAAGGAGATCCATTCTGATGTAGAATTCGATCTCAGTGGGAGAGTTGCAGGAGCAAGAGGAGGTCAGGGATGATCGAGATCAAGGTCGGAGAGCAGCAGTGGGTCACTGGAGGCAACTTGAGGCTCCAGCGCAAAGACCCCATGTATCTCCACGCAGATTCATGCAGTCTAGCGATGGAACTACGCAGAGAATCACACAAACTGACGCAGGGGCTTGCGAGGCTATTGAAGGTGTCAAAAAATTGTCCGAGTAAGCTGGATATTCAGTCTCAGGTGGTTCAGATTTTATTTGCCAAATATTTTCCTTGTAAAGATATCATTTGCTGAAGAATTAATAAAACCCTCATCTGCTGCACCAGTTTTCCCACATTGGGTTTTTCTAGGGACAATTGTCCAAAAATAACTATGTAAATGTGATTGATTCTTGTGCTTATGTTCTCTACTATTTATTTCCTTGCATATATAATTGTGAATGTTGCAGTAGTATTTATTTTGATATTTGCCAGAATATTTCTGAATAATAACTTATTGAAATAATAAGTAGGAGAAATAAATCTATCACTGCAACTGGTTGCAAATTTTCACATGGTATCAGAGCCAAAGATGAATAACAGAGAGGGGGCATCTATCAATGAACAAAGATCTACTGTTGCAGCAACAACGCAGAAGAGTTCACGCAGTTCTCCAGGAGGGGGAAGAAGCACGATAGAACAGATGGATCACGATGTATCTGTATTGGCATCTAGACTAGATGAAGATTTTGCTTGTCTATCAAGCATAACGTCCTCAGATGTCTGGTATATTAACAGTGGAGCCTCTGCTCACATGACGGGAGTAGGGGACTAATTTTCCGACTACCAAGAAGCACAGATGAATTTCAAAATAACCATGGATAATAAAGAAAAGTGCACTCCCATTGGGAGAGGTACCGTAGTTTTTAGATCGAGGCAGGGAACAAAATCCAGGCCACTAATGCACTACATGTGTTAGGGTTGGGGATGAATCTACTCTCAGTGTCACAGCTTCAAAACTGAGGATATGACGTCTACTTTATTGGCAATAGAGTCTACGTCAAGCACCCCAGTTGGAAGAAGAAGGCAAAAATCGAGGTAAGAAGCAACAAGTTGTACAAGTTGCAGCTTGATTCCCCAATGGCACTAGTTGGCAGCGCAGATGAAACGGATCTAAATGAGCTATGGCTCAGAAGAATGGCGCACTTGCATCATGAAGCGTTGAGAATTCTCCAGAAGATTGTCACAGATGTTCCAGAATTGAGCACCAAACGGGATGATGTCTGCAAGGGGTGCATATTGGGGAAATATGCCAAGGCAGCATATCAAAGAAGCAACAACAGGGCCAAGGGTGTGTTGCATCTAATACACTCAGATATCTGTGGGTCAATGTCCACTCGAGCTCTTAGTGGTGCCGAATATTTCGTCACCTTCATTGATGACCATTCCAAGGAAACCTGGATCTACTGCTTGAAAATCAAGGATGAAGTCTTCAGTCGATTTAAAGAGTTTAAGGCTCTGGTGGAAAATCTGACTGGGAAGCGGATCAAGGTATTCCAATCAGATAATGGAGGTGAATACATAGATAAAGAATTCACCGGATTCTGCGCAAGGGAAAGCATCAAAAGAGAATGGACAGCTCCATACAATTTGGAACAGAATGGAGTGGCAAAACGGAAGAACCGGACTATTGTTGAAGCAACCAGATCCATGTTGAATGACCAAGGAATGCCCAAATTTCTATGGGCTGAAGCGTGTAATACAATTGTCTACATTCATAATAGAACTCCTCACACTGCACTGGGAAAGATCACGCCAGAAAGTGTCTTCACTAGGAGCAAGCCTGAAGTGAGTCACTTTAGGATCTTCAACAGTACAACTTACTGTCATGTACCCAATGAGAAGAGGAAGAAGTTGGAGATGACTGTTGAAAAGGGGTATTTAGTAGGATACAGCGAGAATGCAAAGCCTTATCGCATCTACATTCCTGAGGACAGGAAAGTAGTGGTGCGAAGAGATGTGAAATCCATGGAGGAGAAAGCCTTCAGAAGATCACAAGAACTGCCTTTTGCTATGCATTCAGAGGAAGAGCCTCTGGTCCAGCCCCAACAACCAGTAGCAGAAAATTCAGTTGCCTCTCCAAGGCATAGTGATCCAAAGGATGGGTCTCTCAAGGATTTGCAAGAAGGAGAACCGGTAAATCCACCCACCACCAGTGGAAGAACGAGCAGGGAACTTCGACAGATTCTGAAGGATGCAGAGGATTTTGTCGGAAATCCCTGGAATAAGAAGAGACAACGTAAGCAGCCTAAGAGGTATTAAGCCTTAGTTGCTCAAGTCAGAGAACCTTCCAGTTTTCGGGAAGCAACTCAGCACCAAGTGTGGGTTGATGCAATGGTGGAAGAGTACAATTCCATCATGACAAATGATATCTGGGAAGTGGTACCCAGACCACAGGAGAGATCAGTTGTAGGATACAGATGGATCTACAAGATCAAGTATGTTGCAGACGGTAGCATCGAGAAATTTAAAGCCAGGTTTGTGGCTAAGGGGTATGCTGAGAAGGAAGGAATAGACTATGAAGAAACCTTCGCCCTGGTAGCCAGATACATATATATCAGGTTCATGATATCCCTTACTGCACAGATGGGATGGGAAATTCACCAAATGGACGTCAACACAACATTCTTGAATGGCGTGATAGAAGAAGAAGTGTATATAGAACAACCAGAGGGCTTTGAGACACATGATCAAAAAAATCATGTGTGCAGATTGAAGAAACCTTTATATGGACTGAAGCAAGCTCCTAGAGCCTGGTATGGTCAGATTGACAGCTACCTGCAGAAGATGGGATTCGTCAAGAATGATGCAGATCCCAATCTCTACTATCTGAGAGTAGAGAGTGAGCCATTGATACTGGTATTGTATGTGGATGATCTGTTCTTGACAGGATCATCAAGGCTCATCACAGATTGCAAGAAGAACTTAGCTGAAGAATTCGACATGAAGGATCTGGGACAGATGCACTATTTTCTGGGGTTGGAAGTTTGGCAACAGAATGGGGAGATCTTCCTTGGTCAATGTTATGAACCTAATTCATAACTTAATGTATTAAATATAGTCATTAATAGAATAAAATAGAATAAATGTAATTACTAGCTAATTAATCAGGATTATGTTAAGTAGTCATTAGTTAACTGAAAAGGCATGTCTAAAAGACATGTCTGTTCATGAAAGGTCACCTGCATAGGTATAAAAGCGGGACCTTATTGCAATCATTCAGTCATCTTGTCTTATATCATATCAATAAATATTTATTATTATAAATACCTCTTGTGTATTTTTTATAATTAAAGCTATTTTGCTATTAAGTCTACAAATCTACAAATCTTGCTGCTACAGTAACCAAATCTCGAACTTCCGCTGCTACAGTCAAGGAAGATACACTACAGAGATTCTGAAGAGATTTCAGATGAAGGATTGTAGGCCCATGACCACTCCAATGATTACCAACTGGAGGAAAATTGACACGTCCGAAGATGATGAAGTTGATCCTACATTGTACAGACAACTCATAGGGTCATTGATGTATCTGGTAAATAAAAGGCCATACATCTGTTATGATGTTAATACCCTAAGTCGGTTCATGGTGGAACCAAAGAGGGCACATTGGGTAACAGCCAAACATGTTCTCAGGTACCTTTGAGGACAGTCGAGCTTGGATTGCAGTACTCCCTTAACAATGATGTCAGGTTGAGTAGATTTACTGATGCAGATTGGGCTGGAAGTTCTGTTGATCGGAAGAGTACCAGTGGGTATTATTTCAGCCTGGGATCAGGAATGACTTCCTAGTGTAGTAGGAAACACAAGTCCGTGACACTGAGTTCAGCAGAGGCAGAGCATATGGCAGCTAGCACAGCTTCGTACGAAGCCATATGGCTTAGGCAACTATTAGTAAATATACTCAAGGAGAAAATGGAATGACCATCATTTTATGTGACAATCAGAGTTGCATAAAGTTCTCTGAGAATCCTGTGTTTCATGATAGGTCGATACATATTGACATCGGTCTCACTTCATCAGGGATTGTGTACAACGTGGAGCTGTTCAGTTGCAGTACACTCCAACAGGAGAACAAGTGGTAGACATCCTCACCAAGGGTCTAGGAAAGACAAAGTTTGTCTACTTCAGAGAGAAGATGGGGATGATGAAGAATCCCTTCCAGTAGCAGGAATGAAGGATTCAGTATTCAGAGGGAGTTGTGGTACAAATGCAGCAAGTGACAGTAGCAGTGTCAAAGGCAGTAGTATAGGGGGCAACAGCGCAGCAAATGGGGAAGCAAAATCCTGAGATTAGCAGTGCAGAGTGTGCTTCAGAATTAGAGCAGCATGTAACAAGCATATTGTTGGAACACCTTCCTCACTGAGAGGGAGTGTGAATTTTTGTAGCATCCAAAAGTGTTCCAAGTCTCAAACTTTGTAGGGAGGCTTGGACAACAGCATTCCAAAGAACCCAGAAACTGTTTGTGGAAATTCCACTCGGTCTAATGAAGACCCTAAGTCTAAACTTAGGAAAATAAAATAATTAAAGGGTATTAATAAGTCAGAGTGTGAATCTTCTAGAAAACATGGACCAAGTCAAGATTTAATCATAGCCATTGATTAATATTTTAATCTGGGTCGTTGGTTCTCCAATAGGAAGATTATAAAAGAAGGCATGAGGGTCACTTGGAAGATAAGTCGAGCACACACTCAGTACCCGAAGGAGATCCATTCTGATGTAGAATTCGATCTCAGTGGGAGAGTTGCAAGGCAAGAAGTTGCAGGAGCAGGAGGAGGTCAGGGGTGATCGAGATCAAGGTCAGAGAGCAGCAATGGGTCACTGGAGGCAACTTGACGCTGCAACCCAGAGACCCCATGCAGTCTCCACGCAGATTCACACAGTCCAGCGCTGGGACTGCGCAGAGAATCACACAGACTGACACAGGGGCTTGCAAGGGATGTTCTAAGTGTCAGAAAGTTGTCCGAGTAAGCTAGATATTCAATCTCAGGTGATTTTGAATTTATCTGCCGAATATTTTCCCTGTAAAGATATCATTTGCTGAAGAATTAATAAAACCCTCATCTGCTGCACCTGTTTTCCCACATTGGGTTTTTCCAAGGACAATTTTCCAAAAATAATTGTGTACATGTGATTGATTCTTGTGCTTATGTTCTCTATTGTTTATTTCTCTACATATATAATTGTGAATGTTGCAATAGTATTTATTTCGATATTTGCCAGAAGATTTTTGAATAATAAATTATTGAAATAATAAGTAGGAGAAATAAATCTATCGCTACAACTGGTTGTAAATTTTCACATCTTTGACAACCAAAGTCTGTTAGTTGTGCAACAAGAGCTCTTTAACATGGAGGAGAACATCCAACAAGAACACCAAAGCCATTCAGACACAAATATGTAAGAGAAGCTTGCAGCTTGGGAGTCAGATACTAGGCACACGTGCAATAGGTAGAATTAGTACCTCTGTACTATTGAACTGTATTGGAAACTTAAGACTCTACTTGGCAAGGTCAAGCTAAAACACCACATTGTGAGGGATAAAACTTTGATGTTGCTCGAAGAAATTCACTTGTGGTTGGACAACATCTAGGGAAGGTTTTCCAACATATAAGTGGGCTTTGCTCTTGGTTCGCCTCATGAACCAACATCAAGGATGTGGCAAAACCACTTAAGGTAGAAACCTCGCTCTCCTCTTAATTTTTATGTTTAGGCTTTCTATCAATCTTCCTATATAGTATGGAACTAGTTTCAATAACAAGTTTTGGCTACAGGCTAGTCCTTCAAGAACTGGATAGCGCATCAACACTGAAGTTATATATGCTTCATTTTGGCTTTGGAATTGTGTTTTACTGATGGATTGTTGTTATGTCATTGGTTTGGTTTCCCAAGTGGTAGACTAGGGGTGAACATCTATTCTTTATGCAGTCTTGTTGTTTATCAATGAAAACTTAGCTTAATATATATATATACACACACACACACACACACACACACAAGGGGAAGGAACTTATTCTACCAACTATTGCTTGCTTTGCAACAAACTTTTATCTGTTGCAATTTCTTGATTGTCAAAAGAGCAATTAAAAGAAAAACATTATGCGGTGATGAATGGTGTGCTCACACAAGATAAAGTTGGAAGTTAAAGGAATTTAGATCTCACATTGTTTATGGCAATGTTTTTCAAACCAGGGAAGAAGAGATCATCAAAACCACCATGATTAAAAGAACAATATATTAGATATGATTATATATCTCCATATTAAAAGAACATATTAAATATGATTAGATATCATAGTATTAAAAGAAAAATATATTAACTATGAACTTGTAAAAATGCAAGGGGAAGGAAATCATTCCGCCAACTATTACCTGCTTTGCAACAAACTTATGTGTTGCAATTTCTTAATTGTCAGAAGAGAAATTTAAAAAAAAAAAGCATTTTGTGGTGATGAATGGTGTGCATCACACTAGATAACGTAGCAAGTAAAAGGCATTCAGAACTCACTTCGTTTACGACATTGTTGTTGTCTTGCAGGTAAGAGACTATATTTCACAGGCCATGAATTAGGCCATATAAGCAATAAAGAATGCCTAAAAGGACAAAAATACAAGTATATTCCTATTTTGAAGATTATTAATGACTAATGGAACAACTCTACATAGTACATACAACCAAAGTCGCATGGTTTGCATTTGAGTTCAAGTTCGACAATGACAAAATTTGATTCAAATCCAAATTTCTTGATGATGTTCGAATAAGATTCGCCATTAAGTTCATCCATACACATATTTCAAAAATATTAAAAAACAATTCTTTATAGTAAAATATCATAAGATGGGCCTCATTAGCATTATAATGTTCATTGTATTATAATAACAACATATTAAATATGATTAAATATCTCCATATTAAAAGAAGAACATATTAAATATGATCAGATATCATTGTATTAAAAGAACATATTAACTACGAGTTCCTATTATTCCTAAAGGCCATGTCAACATATTAAATATAAACATTGTTTACTTCTAAAATATCTCCACGCTCCAACCATGACCAGGTCAAGCATCAACAACACATTGGACAGTGGTCATGGCCCATTGGAGTCAACGAACTAGCCCTATATGTTGACCGTGGGTTGCTACAACAAAGATATGCAATATGAATGAAATGAAGAACCCATGAATATTCAAAACTAAGTGCCAAGAACCAAAGAAGTTAGAAGTTGGGATTTGCATATTAAGGAAGTTAGAACCTGAATTTTCCAAATATTCCTAAACGCTGAGCCAAATTTTATAGACTTTGATTTTTTTGTTGAAATTCATCAAATTTCAAACTTGATAATTAAAATTCGACAAACCATATGACTTAGTATCCAACTATGTATATCTTAAGTCCAAAGTATCATTAATGCAAACAATTTTTTTGCAAGTGGGGAGCTTAAATATAAATTATGACTACATAAAACACATGGTCCCAAATATTACTCAGCAACGAAAGATACATTCCCAAATTCTATATGGTAAAAGAGTTGCCTTATTTGGTACAGTGTCGGTTGTATGACGAAGATCAAAAGCCAAACACAATTATGCAATTTTAAAAATTTTAAGTACTGTATTTAATTCTTCTACATTCTAAAGTCCAAAATTTTAAATGTCAAAGTTATCATTGATTCCTTTGTTTCAACTCCTTGCAATAGCTTATTGGTGGAACAAATTTGAGAGTTAGTTCCTCGAGTTGCAAAGATTTACAATCCAAATCCTCTTACAGGAATATAACACTTCTAGGCATGACCACAGCCAGTGTGTGTTTAAGCACATTCACTCAAAAAAAATGAAATTGTTTCGAACAATGATTCATTGATTTCGCCTTGGTATAATACAATCTTTGATTTAGGCATAAGTAGTTGACTAACACATCTATTGTCGATAGCAAAGTCTTGGAGGAGATTAACCCACATTGTAATGGGTTGGGGAGGGCCAACCACTAGCTTTTCCAAATAACAACTTCAACTGGATGAACTTGGAGCCACTTGACGTGTAAGATGGAGATGTGTTAGCTATTGAACCTTTATAGGCTAGACCTTTCAAAAGTAAGTACAGTAGGATGCAAAGGCTGATATAGAGGACTTTTCTACGGATTCAATCTATGATAATGATCCTAATGGTGGGGCTATTTAAAGCGCCAATGTGTATGGATCATGTTTTAAGAGTTTTAACTTAAAATATGTAACTTAAAATTAATGAATATTAATATGATTTTCCCTATTTCACACTCACATCCAACTTGCATACTTGAGATCTAAATGTTTATATTTGAATGAATGTTGCGAACATCTCGATAACATCCCGATTTTATCTCGAAATCACGATTTTTTGGCCTAGCCGATGTTTGCCGATTTTTAAAAATATTTTTATGGTATCTTAATTTTGGCGATGTTTGCCGAATTTTTGCCGATATTTTACTGATTTTTACGATTTTTTGGTTTTTCAGACCCTTGCTGATTTTATCCCGATGTCGATGTTCGCAACATTGATTTGAATAGATGTACGCCAATTTTTTAAATATATTTTGAATACTTGTGTATTTTTTAATTTTGTTGATTTGACGAATCAAAGGTTGTGTTTTAAGTCAACTCTGATTTAAAGTCTATTCCAAAGTCCAACTCCAATAACTTGGGTTCCTCCATATGGTTAAGGGATAACCTGGCATTCCCAGTGCTAGGTAATGTCCACAGGAGATGGTTAGGAGATGGCTTGCAGATGATAAACACTATCCACTAAAACCTGGAGATAGTAGGGAGCATTTTATATCATCCCCATGTCCAGGGGATTAGAAACGTGGGAAATGCATGCCCCATCCCTAGGTACATGTCCATGAGGTCTAGTAACTTTGATATTCATATCCTTTTGTTTGTCATTTCCAGCGACCAATTGTGCTTGAACAGTGACTCTATTCTGAATTATTGTTCATTGCATTTGAGGAAGTAGAGAACTTCAGGTAAGGGATGTTTCTTGCTGTCCTAAAATCCTTGCGACACTACAAACTTGGGAAATGTGTTCCTTGCCCTTGGCAACATGTCCCCATACTTCACTATTTTCTCCAGCCATGTCCTTCTGTTTATCTTAGCTAGCAACCAATTCTGCTCAAATAGTATGCTGGAACACCTAATCCTACATGGGTAGGTGTGGAATGCGAAAAGTCACAATGGAGTCCAAGTGACCTTGGAATGTGAAACCAAGAGTCACACCATTGTACTATAAATGTACATCTTTGTATAATGGAAAATAAGAAAGCTTCACGCTTATCTTTCATTGTGTGTTGAGTCTCTTGTGTGTGAGTTTATTCTTCTCATACACCATGTGTGTGCTTAACATGGTGTTCAACATGGTATCAGAGCGGGCGATTGCTGGCCCTGCTCCAATTTGAGTGAGGCATTTGTGTTTATGGCCTGTGCATATCTGCAAAAATTTTGATAATTTTTGCAGCACTCAGAGATTGTTGCAGCAGTCTTTTTGCCGCATTCATCAAGCTTTCTGCAGCATTCAGAAATTGGTTGTGAAGGAGAGCAGCATTGTGCGTCTTGCATTCAGAAATTGGCAGCATTCATGCATTGGCTTTGAAGAAAGGCAGCACTGCCCATCTGAAGGTTTTCATTCTAATTTTTCTCTGCAATTTCTGCTTATTAAAATCTGCAATTTGAAGAGCTGCTGGGTACTATTTATATTGAGTTTCTGAAGAAGATTCTGGATTTTCACTGCTATAATTTCCTGAAAAATTCTGTTGATTTCTGGAAATCACCTCAGTCTCTTTATTCTGCTGCTATTTTAAAATCAATTCCTTATTCCTCTCTGTTGTTTTAAAAAAAAAATTAAAAAAAAATTCTCTGCAATTCCAGGCCTTTCGGCCCCCCACTCTTCCCCACTCAACGCACTCTCCTCTCGCCTCCCACTCACACGCAGACCTTTGGCTGCCCGCTCTACACTTCCAAAGTGCACTCCCCATCTAACTCTCCATTGCATACGACTTTACACGCCTCGCCCCTCTCCATAACCAACACTCCCATCCTGCAGCATTTCCCCTCTCCTACGCTACAACCCTTATCACTCCCTTTACACCACTCGCCCTACGCTCCTGCAATTTTTAAATTAAAAATTCATTAACCCATCCAAACTCAAACAGCCGCTCCCCTTACCCACGTCTCCGTTCCTCCTATCCACAGACCTCGAGCTCTCGCCTCCCTAAGCGCCTGCATCCCTGCTCTGCACGCACCATACCCCGCGCGTCCATCCTCTCCTACGCACCCTTCCCACTGTAACGCTTCTCACACCCTCCCCCTCACCACGCTCCCCCGCCCCTTTCCAACTCATCCCAGTGCTCAACGCTTCCCTTCTCCCTTTCGACCCTCGAGCTCCAACGCTCTCTCTCCCAGCTACACACACTCGATCACGCTCTCTCTCCCAGCTACACACACTCGATCACGCTCTCCCATACACTACGCTGCCCTCCCTCCATAACCAAAACAACCTGCCTTTATAAAATACCGCCCATCTAAGCTGCAATACCGCCCACCTCTCTCACATATACAAAACCGCCCTTTTTAAATTCATTTCCCTTCCCCCTCACGGCATCACACTCAACGCATACCCCTACAGCACTCCGCCTCCCTGTATACAGTCAGCCCCATCCCTACGCCTCTGCAATAAACGCCCTCCCATCTTATTTAAAATCGACTTTTATATTTTTAATTTTTTAATACCCTCTCTCCCCTCTCATATAATACCTCCGTCCCTTCCCAATTTTTTAAAATTCCCTTCCCATTATAACAATTCGACCTCACATTTTTTTAATTAATTCCCCATCATTTCCATTTTTAATTAATATATTTTTTAATTAATTTTTAATTTAAAAAAGAAAAAAAACAGCAGAGAGAGAGAGGAAAGAGAGAAAATGAACAGCAGAAATGAAGAAAATGACATGTGAGTAGATGGATTGAATATATAGAGAAAATTGCAAATTACATTATATGATTTGTGGCATTAATATAAAGGTGATTTTTTGAAGAAATTGACATTTGAAGACAAGTTTGCCATCATTGAAAACGGCTCTTTGAAGGAAAATTCAGCTGCTGTTATGTATATTTTATTATTTATTAATTATATTTAGTTATCTTAGGTTATTAACTGAAAAGGCATGATCAAAGATCATGCCTCTTCGCCAAGGGACACCTTGAGGCTATATTTAAAGCCTAGGCGATCCCTCATTGTAATAATCTCATCTTTCATCATCTAAGTCACCTGATACGGGGATCGGAGCCATCGCTCTTCTGGATCTGTGGATCATCAGGTTAAAAAAAAAATTCCAACGGAAATTTCAGGAATTTCTTTTACCAAGTGCAGAATTACAATCTTCGCTACGCTCACCTCCCCATCTCTCACATTACGCCCTCCCATTACACGCATTACACCTCCCCGTCTCACGCATTACACCCTGCACCCTCACGCAGTACACCTTACACTTCCGCCAATTACCAATATCGATCTCTGTGAGATTATTAACAGGTTTCGGTGAGGTTTCGTTTTTTTTTTCTCTGCCCCGTCGTTCAACTCTGTCAGCCGCTTTGCCACGTCCTTCCGTGTTATTTACGCTGCCCATCTACTCGTCATCGCTACACTGTCCACCGTGTACATTATCGCCCGATCGTCAACCAGAACCGTTGGTCAAAGTCAGAAACAAATCAACGTGGTGCGGTGCAGGTCGAGTGGAATTTGCGTTTAAAAAAAAAAAATTGTGTTAAAAAAAAAATTTCGGAAACAGGCGTCGTTTAAAACGGAACGGCATCGTTTAAATATCGATTTGTAAATCATAAGAATCTAGAGTTAAGATCGATGCTTGGTATCGATATATTAATAATCGAGAGTTAACGACCTTGGTATCGATATATTAATAATCGAGAGTTAAACGGCATCGATAGATATATTAATAATCGAGAGTTAAACAGCATCGATATATTAGTAATAGGTTTGTTAAGTTATATAAGGCATCATTTAATAATCGATTTTTTTTTTATTATATAAAATATATAATATATAATTCAAATTGATAATTATATATATATATATATATATATTATAATTATATAATTTATTTATATATATATTATAATTTTCATATAATAATTATATATATATAATAATTATATAATTAAATTATATATATTATATAATTTTTAATTAAAAATTATATATATATAATAATTATATAGTTAAAAAAAAAAATTTATTATTAATTAATTAATTAATTCAAAAAAAAATAATTAATTAAATATTAATTAATTAATTTTAAAGAAAAAAAGAGGAGAAACTGGCAGAAAGATATTCCCCACCTCATACACGCTCGATGTCTTCGTCAATGTCGATGGCGGAATTCCAGAAGAAATTGGGAGATCTTGAGAAACAAATTAATAACAATTCCGAAGAATTCGGAAAAAGACTAGTCAATCTGGAAGGTACAGTTTCAGGGCACTCCAACGACATCAAAAAAATCCATGATACGACAAATCGAATGGAAAGACAAATGTGGCTAAACCATCATGAGGCCACAGAAAAACAGAACGAAGCAATGAACAATATGACAGAACTCTTCAACAAGCTAAATGATAAAATAGATAAATTGAGTCAGACACAATCCCCAACATCTCCTAACAGGGAACCAAATCAACAAAACAATTCCGCAGATTCAGGGAACTCGGAAGATCATCAGGAAAAGACTGATTCTCCACATCATCAAGAAGATAGTAATGCAGATTTTCAAAATAAGCAGCTCTGGAATGCATTCGCTAATCAATATTCCCTTCTTGTTCCACCATTAGCATATCAGCGCAAAGCCAAGATTGACTTACCCAAATTTGATGGTAATGAAAAAAATAGCGTTGCATGGCTTAATAAGGCAGAAGAATATTTTGAAATTTATGACATTACTAGTGATGATGAAAAAATTAAACATGCTTCCATGAAAATGGAAGGAGAAGCATATAATTGGTATATGTGGTGGAAAAAGACGACGCTCGCTATCAGTTGGAGGAAATTTAAGGATGCGTTCTTTAAAAGGTTTCAAGGCATAAAAGAAGAAAAGTTCTTTTCAACATTTATCAAATTACGCCAAAAAGGAGATGTGGATGAGTACACGCGAGAATGGGAGACCTTGGCAACACGAGTACCCGGATTGTCGGAATCTCGTCTAATCCAGTCTTACATCTCGGGACTTAAAATCCACATACAAGAAGAGCTCGAACTACATGAAATTACGTCCGTAGAAGTAGCAAGGCAAAAAGCAAAAGCTGCTGAAAAGAAATTTGAAAGATTATCAAAACCAGAAAAAGTATATTCGAGACGACGGTTTCCTCAATCTACAAAAGAAGATAACATGAAATATGTTCCACCACGCCTGCGTGAAGGAGACAAATCTAACCTGGAAATACAAAGAATAAAGGAAGGCAAATGCAAACGTTGTGGCGAAAAATGGGACCCTAAGCACAGATGTGCTAATGGGAAAGAAAAAAATCTGTATAACTGTGAAGCAACTAATGATTCTGAGAATGATGATTCAGACATAGAAGGAATAGAAGATACCCTAGAATTCTCCCCAGAAGTAGATGGTGACGGCACCCCGCAAGTGTCATTATCAGCCATGACAGGTATATCACAACCGCAGACACTAAAATTAAGGGGACATATAAAGAAAAACAACGTAATGGTTCTCATAGACACTGGCAGCACGCACAATTTTCTAGATTCAACCATGGCCAAAAGACTCAACCTCTTTACTTTTCCCATGCCTAATATGAAGGTAATGGTGGCCGATGGTAAGAAGATTGAACAGGTAGGAAAATGCCATAAAGTCAAATTGCAGATTAAAGACTTTAGTTTAGAATCTCCATTCTATGTCGCACCACTAGGAGGAGTAGATGTGGTCTTAGGAATTCAGTGGTTACAAACCTTGGGTACTTATTCGGCCAACCATCAGAAGCAGTTTATAAGCTTTAGGTGGGAAGGACGGAAGCACAAGTTGTTTGGATTCCAAGCCCCAGAAAATCAAATCGTATCATCATCTCAGATGATGAAGATGATCCGAAAGGGAGCACCAGCTTATATAGTCGAATGTCGTCATTTAGAGATGTTATCTACAAAAGTCAACCACGAAGAATCTCAGGAGGTACAAGCACTAGTTCAGAAACATGAAAAGGTATTTCAAGATCTACCAATGAAGATGCCTCCTCATAGGGAAATCGAGCATACAATAGAAGTCAAGGCAGGATCAGACCCTGTTAACATCAAACCTTATCGCTACCCACATCACCATAAAACGGAAATTGAGAAGATAATCCAAGACCTTTTAAAATGTGGGGTCATTTCAAAAAGTAAGAGTCCGTATGCTGCCCCAGTTATATTGGTAAGAAAAAAAGACGGATCATTTCGGCTATGCATTGATTATAGAGGATTAAATAAGATAACCATTAAAAATAAGTTTCCAATTCCCTTTATCGATGAAATGTTGGATGAACTCCATGGCACAAAATATTTCTCTAAATTAGATTTAAGGTCAGGTTATTACCAGATCCGAATTAGATTGGAAGATATACCAAAAACTGCATTTCAAACACATGAAGGTCATTATGAATTTAAAGTAATGCCCTTTGGGTTAACAAATGCACCATCTACGTTCCAAGCCACTATGAACGAGTTATTTCGTCCATATCTCAGGAAATTTGTACTAGTATTTTTTGATGATATTTTGATTTATAGTAAAACTTGGAGGGAGCATTTGCAACACTTGGATAAAGTTCTCACGTTACTAGAAGACCATCAATTTTATGCAAAAAAATCCAAATGCACCTTTGGAAAAGAAGAAGTTGAATATCTGGGACACCTAATATCCCATGAAGGAGTAAAAGTGGATCCTTCTAAGATTAAGGCTATAAGGGAATGGAATAAACCAGTGAATATATCCAAGCTCAGAGGATTTTTAGGATTAACGGGATATTATCGAAGATTTATTAAAAATTATGCGCATCGAACGGCACCTCTTACAAATCTTTTAAAGAAAAATTCGTTTAAATGGAATGAAGAAGCAGGGAAATGTTTTGAAGATTTGAAGGAAGTAATGGCTAATGCACCAGTATTGGCAACTCCTGACTTTTCTAAATCATTTATCATTGAATGTGATGCCTCGGGATTCGGTATTGGTGCAGTATTAATGCAAGAAGGGCACCCTATTGCTTTTGAAAGCAGAAAACTAAATAAACGTGAGCGTCTCAAGTCCACATACAGTAAGGAAATGCTCGCAATTATGCATGCATTAGCCAAATGGAGACAATATCTGTTAGGAAGCAAATTTTCCATCCGAACTGATCATAACAGTCTTCAGTATCTCCTTCAGCAAAAAACATTCTCTGAAGAACAACAAAAATGGATCGAGAAGATTGCCGCTTTTGACATGGAGATATTACACAAGAAAGGAAAGGACAATGTAGTAGCAGATGCCCTGTCTAGAAAAGATGAGGAAACAACATTGCTTGCAGTTTCAATAATTGTGCCTGAATGGCTTAATGAGATTAGAAGTGACTATGCCAAAGATCCGGACATGTTGGCTATAATCAACAATCTCCCAGGGAATTCAAAATTTGAATGGAAGAACGATATCTTATGGTACAAAGGGAGAATTTATCTAAATTCCAAATCCAAGTTTATATCAAAAATACTCAAGGAATCACATGATTCCATGTCGTCGGGACATGTAGGATATTTCAAAACCTACTACAATGCACGTCAGTCATTTTTCTGGAAGGGTATGAGTCACGATATTCAAAAATATGTTGCAGAATGTGACAAGTGTCAAAGAAATAAAACTAAAAACATTATGACACCTGGCTTACTTCATCCCTTAAATATTCCGGCTCGGAAGTGGGAAGCAATATCGATGGATTTTATTGAAGGATTACCTGTATCGGATGGAAAGGATAAAATCTTCGTTGTAGTAGATAGACTCACTAAGTATGCTCACTTTATCGCTATTAAAAAAACAGACTCTGCAAAGCAAATTGCAGAGATATTCTGCAAACATATTTATAAACTACACGGCTTTCCGAAGGTTATTGTTAGTGACAGGGATGCCAAATTTAAAGGAAACTTTTGGAAGGAATTGTTCAACCATGTTGGAACCTACCTCAATATGAGCTCAGCTTATCACCCTCAAACAGATGGGCAAACAGAGGTTGTTAATAAATGTTTGGAAGCCTACCTACGGTGTTATGCTACGGAGAAACAAAACAAGTGGGTCCAATGGTTGCATCTTGCTGAATGGTGGTATAATTCTACTTACCATACATCGACAAAAATGACTCCGTTTCAGGCTCTATATGGATATGAGCCTCCGAAGTGGAAAGATTTTGCTTCAGTTCAAACTAATGTGCCAGCAGTAAAAAATCAACTAGAAGAACACCAAAAGGTCGTCCAAATTCTAAAAGAGCATTTGAGTGTTGCACAGAATCGTATGAAGCAACAAGCTGACCGTAATCGCACTGAGAGATCATTTGAAGTTGGAGACTGGGTGTTTGTCAAGCTTCAACCATACAAGCAGTTGTCCCTTAAACAAAAAGGAAAAAATAAATTAGCTCCAAAGTTTTATGGTCCATATCAAATTATTAAAAAGATCAGTCAAGTCGCTTATGGGTTGAGCCTTCCCGATACCAGTCGTGTTCACAATGTTTTCCATGTGTCCTGCTTAAAAAAGGCATTGGGTAACCATCAGTTGCCCCAAACAACACTTCCCATTTTGGATGATGAAGGCAAGCTCGTTCTAGAACCCGAGGGGATCCTATCTACTCGTGATAAGAAGCTGCGCTCTCGTGTTATTACCGAATATTTAATCAAGTGGAAGGACTTGCCCATTGAAGAAGCATCTTGGGAGTCTGATGCGTTTCGCCAGCAACACCCATCATTACGTATGCTTTGAGGACAAAGCATCTTAAGAAGGGGGCAATGTTATGTATATTTTATTATTTATTAATTATATTTAGTTATCTTAGGTTA
>CM076581.1:511268316-511367783 GCA_034641835.2 Pinus albicaulis | reverse complement strand
AAAGGAAGTTGCATCACATTGTAAACAGGTGCATTTTCGGTTGAAGCCGACACCCTTTTCATTTTTGAGCCTAAGTTGTTGAAAATGGCTAAAATCAACGAGGCATTAGAGTTGTTGAGTAACTTCATTCATTCAAATGTTGATGATATGATAAAAATGAGCAAGAATGCTCTTTGTAATATTCAAAGTTGTTTGCTAGATGCACAAGAAAAGATTGAGTTTTTGCAGTTGGAATCTCCGCTTCAACAAGACGAACTTCAGCAAAAGAGTCACCATTCTGAACCTGTTTTTGTTCAGAAGATTGTGAAGGACTCTCATCAGAAGAAAGAAGATAAAGTTGCAATTGATTCCCATTCAGTTCCTTGTACTAGAGTAGATGTACATGCAGATGCAGCGTCTCAACCTGCACTTCCTAAGCCCATCATCAGACCTTGGGAAGAGCTTGTCCACAACAAGCACAGAACTGGTCTTGGATATGACAAGGATGTGTCCTTTCATATTCCAGACTACACCAAGCCCATCATATTCCGAGTCTTTGGATTCTATATGACGGTTCACATGCGGTTGTTTGAGATCTGCTCCACTTCACAACAACGGATTGTGAAATGCCAACTGCTTTTAATCGGGTTATATGAAAGATCATTGTTTTGATCTTCATCCATGCAAACAACGTGGTCGGCACCTCATTCTTCGAACGGACGCTTCGAGACACAAGCCTCCTGCAAGAACCAAGATTCATCTTGGATGGATCGCTTCTTGGCAATGGGCATCAGCAGCCAAGAAGATGTTTAAGTCACATGTCAGAACATGTTCACGGATATTGAACAAACTTGCAGTTGAGTTTTCGCCAATCATCTCACCTTGTCCCTGACAAGGGGGAAAATGGTGGTCATGTACAAGCTTCGACGTCAGATCAAGCGAGCCTGAGCCACAATCTCTCATTCCATGTTCAGAGTTGTAGCCAGAGACACAACAATTCAAGCGAGCCTGAGCCACAATTCGTCATTCCAGATTCAGAGATGTAGCCAAAGACATGGATGCCCATGAGCATGCCTTCGGTTGGTGGACAACCTTAAACCATCATCTTTGGTTGGTGGATAACCTAAAACCATCACGGGTAGTAGACCTCCCTTCTTTTAGGTTGAAGGTCTCCCTTTCATATATGAGGAACACTTCCTCTAGCAGAAGCCTTCAGCTTCTAGCCAGCTTTGGTTGAGTTCCAGGAAATGCTTCAAAGCATTCCAGAGTTGTTGGTAATCCTAAAACCATCACAGGTAGTAGACCTCCCTTCTTTTAGGTTGAAGGTCTCCCTTTTTTATGAGGGACAATTCCTCTAGCAGAAGCTTTCAGCGTCTTGCCAGTTTTGGAAGAGTTCCGGGAACTGCAACAAGTTTTGCGTTCCAGTGTTGGTGGTCATCCTTAAACCACCTCTTTTTTCCAACATTTCAGAGAGTTGATTCAGCCCAAGTGCTGCCATGTATACTTTGCAGATTTGTATTACAACTCTCTTCTTGGACTCACACATACCCCTTCGAATTAAGGGGGGATGTTGGAACACCTAATCCTACATGGGTAGGTGTGGAATGCGAAAAGTCACAATGGAGTCCAAGTGACCTTGGAATGTGAAACCAAAAGTCACACCATTGTACTATAAATGTACATCTTTGTATAATGGAAAATAAGAAAGCCTCACGCTTATCTTTCATTGTGTGTTGAGTCTCTTGTGTGTGTGTTTATTCTTCTCATACCATGTGTGTGCTTAACATGGTGTTCAACATAGTAGAATCTTTTTTCAGCCTGTGCAACGCAATAGAACTCAAGCTTAATTAGAGACAATTCTACCATGGTGGCTTGAGTAGAAAATTTAAAAATACGAAAAACTACTCACACTAGTGTTTGTGAAAATCCATTTCTTCACCTCCCCATTCTTCCTCTTCCTTCTCTGCTCTTCCCCCCTTTATGTTTTTTCCCCTTCTATTTTCTGTGCTGCTGGAATTGCTTCTTCTTTCTCCTTCTTCCTTCCCTTTCTTCTTTTTCTTTTTGTTTCTCCTCTCTTCCCCCTTTTTCCATAGATTAAGGTACTATATTTTAAGCTTAGGGAAATGTTCACAAAAATGAGAAAGTAATTGGAGAAAAGCTCCATCAAACTTTACATTCTTTGGAAAGTGAGTTTGGTCCCATGGAATCATTTTTCTAGGTACAAATATTTATTAACCATTGTGGTGATCTTATGCTCTACTGACAGAATCCTTATTTGAGATTTCAAAAAACATAGCACCATAAGTATATACTGCATATGAACATGGGATTTTATATTTTTTTGGAAAGTAAATTTGACCACAGACCTCATTTTCCTAGGTACAAATATTTATTAACCATATGTAGATGATGCACTGATAGCCCCTGGAGAATAGCTCACTTGGCAAAGCATGTAAACCAGATATGTAAAATAGTATAAGGTCCTTGGTCCAATTCCCCTGATTAACCTGTGTCCATGTAAGGGCAGGTGTGGTACACCTAGCGGTTATAGTGGTAGCGGAGGGAATTGACCTCATGTCATGCAAGTACGAGACCACTCCAGTTGCCAATTCCACTAGTCACAAGGGGAAAAAAAAATATTACGATCCACTTATATCATATTTATTTAACTTCTTCGAAATAGCACCACTGAGTATATACTGCATAGGAACACAAGGATCACCTGGTATGAAGCTTCTATCACCTTACTCTAAAAATGAAAACACATAAGTAAATTAACGACCACTGCTGATACCATTTGAGAAGTTTCAAAAGCACACTTATCAGAAATTCCTTTCCTGTTTCACAAGCATCGCTCCATATAATTGATGTACTCAAATCATTTGTTTTCTGTTTTTTAGCATTAGAGAAACATATTGTATGCTAAACATAATAGGAAACCTATATTCAAACTAAAACTTACCTTGAAGCAACAGAGAAAATGCACTTGTCAGAGGTGCATCAGGTCGAAGCATTGCTAATGAACGACCACCAGCTTCCCCAATTTCTGGGATCCAGATACCTATGCGCAAAGCACAGATGGGCTGCTGCAGAACTGGCAACATACTAGAAGCAGATCTGAAATACCTGCAAATGCCTGCATTTATTCAAAACAACCCATTTGAATGAGTAACAACTCATAAGTGAGTTCAGCATATATGACCATTTATTGTTCAACCACATACACTAGTATATAATGCAATTATCTAAAGGTTACAACCTAAAGAAGATCTATCTAAATCAAGTAGATAAGATTGGATAAGATAATAACAATCAAAGCCCACAGAGAGCAGCTCAGTTGGTAATCCCCATGTTAAGAAATATTATGTAAAAGTGTGAGAGCAGCTCAGTTGGTAATTGCCATGTTAAGAAATATTACGTAAAAGTGTGAGATTCAAGGTTCAAATTCCCCATGGGTCAAGGCAACAAAAAAAAGATAATACAATCGAAAAAAAAAAACAGATGAAAGACCATCCGATATAGTTGACTAAAACACCGGATCTCTAATTAACAGTAGAACATACTTTTCAGTATTCCAGGAAGAGATGCTAAATGCAATAATTGTGGGGATGAGCCATCTCCTGCTGATGGGCATATGACTGGCACAGTTGCAATCTCATGCTGCAGAATTTTCTCTGCAACAACCCTCAAAGAATCATCAGGACCTACCTGCATAAAATACGATGAACATAGCCTAATAGGCATTACAACCAGAAAAAAAAATCTATAAAGATGAAAAAGCCATTTATTATTGAAAAGACAACATCGTATTATTCAGGGCCCAGGCATATCATGACAGACTGAACATGGGCATATAGACTATTGCAGCTGCAAACACCCGCATTTCTAAGAATAAGTTATAAACTTAACACTTCCCACAACCAAGTAAAATCATGAAATGAGTAATGCCCTGACATGTCAATAAACGGTCAGGCATGCAAACCTCTTGTTGCATCCAAACCTCAGAACTATCCATACAGGTTATAGAATTGGATATACTCCATACTGTGCATAAAATTATTTAACTCCCCGCCCTGAAAATGCATGCTTCTCACAAAGCAACAGCATCATTTCAACTAACTTGAATGATGGGTTCATGCATGAGTCAATGGCAATAAATTGCATTAGACAACATGGAAGGTGGGTCAAGCAAAAGAAACAAACACTGTTTAGTTATGCCATCCATGCACAACTCTACTTACAGAAATAAGGGACCTCCTTAACGATGCCAATGGCCCATTGACCTGTTGGTTAATATGCATTTTCTCATTCTTCCAAGCAGCAATTGTGTGTGTCTCAAGTTCTTCTTCAGACAGAATTGCCCCATTACCGCCAAGCTGCAGGACAGATATTAATGAGTTAATTGAACAATGCATTTTAATGACAATAAACAGGGGATTCAACGTTTGAAGCAACCCATCAATTCTGAAACTGAGAGGAATTTCCTTAAAAATTAAAGAAACAAGGAACATAACAAGTTGAATGAAATTTCAATGAAAGTACACATCCATTCTGACTAGAAATAATTACAGAATCATAACTATAATAATGATGACGTGTGATTAGACAGCATCACAGCAGTATATATGTGGATAGAATCTAGATAGATATGCACAAGGGGAGAGACACCACTGTGATGATTTCTTTCTTATCTTCTTATATTTGTGAATTCTCAGGGCCTTTTATGGACAACAATCAACAAAAAAAATTAAAGTTCACTGATCTCTTCTGGTTCTCGAAGCATTCGAAGGTCATTAGCCCTAGAATAATTACTATGTTATGTGTTGTCTAATCTATTTTCTCTTTTGATGACTTATGAATGTGGTCGTTACAATTTTTATTATGATGATGTACTTTATTACTTTACCAGTGGGTTGTAAGTCAGTATGAAGACACCATTATTTCGATCAACGGTTGTGTTTCCAAACTGTCATGTACATGGGATTTACAGGTGTTTAAAGAGACAAATCTATTCAGAATTTAATTATCATGGCAAGTGAAGATAACACCATTGTATACACTGTTGAGCGTTAATATATCCATACCTAAGCCTATGAGCTCCAATTCCCTAATTGGTGCTTCTATGAATGACAATGAGACTGTTTGTTATCATACATATCCAAGTAAATGAGAACACATACTATTTCCAGATTAGTGTAATGTTCCCAAATTTTAGCTTCAAGCTAAATGGAACATTAGAGTTAGCAGTATCTTTAGCCGGTAAATAAATAGGTAGGAAAGCCCATAAGTCTCCTAAGAAGGAAAAAACACTTCAAGTGTGAAAGGAGTGTTAAAATTGGACAACTAGGTCCAAACTCCGGGTTGTGCTGCTCAGATGACGATCGCAATATTTTTATTGGATTCCTCTTCCGGAGAGGTGTAAGATTGATCTAAAGATCATCTCGATCGGATGAGCAGAACATGTATTTTGAACTTATTCCACTTATGTGCCAGGTCGGCCTGGAATAAAATATTGACTTAAATGTCTTAAAGGACGTGTCACACACCCCCAAAGATTCCTATATATTGGAGAGACTTAGAGTTCATTTGACACACATTGGTGTGGAGGAATTCTCTCTCTCTTGATGGCGTTGGAGCTGCGTATTCTTTGTTTGGGTTGTTCTGGGTTATGTGTGACACGCTTGGCTGAATGACCTATTGGAGACTTTGCTGGTTGAAGCATCCTGCTGATCGCCGTAACGCCACCATTTCTTATCTCTGTTTTGGCTTGTCTTCTATCGATCTATTAGTATGTTCTATCTTCTTCAGTATTGTGCCCTAATCTGAAATGGCATAGAACATAAGCAGAAATTAACATGGTATCAGAGGTTGGGAGAAGACAACGCCCAAAAGCAAATAAAGGTGTCGTAAGGCTGTGTGGTAGGCCGCAGGCAATACCACCACAGCAGGTGATAGCGTGGGCAGATTTAGGGTTGTTTTATGCCCTAACCTTCAGCGTGAAGAAGTCTTCTCAAAACAAAGTCGGAGAGGAGGCCGAGGAGCTGTAAGTGACAGCAAATTTGTTGAGGCCAAGGAGAAAGTTCCGGAAGAAGATCTCGTCTTTTGACTTGATTTGAGGTAAGAGGGGGAACACAACACAATTTTCTGATTCCGATATTCATTCTGGCAATAATGGTCTTATCGCTGGCGAGTGCTGCGTAGAAGAAGGCCACAAGCATTTGCCATTGTTCTGTCTGCTTTCACGCTGGAAAATGCTGCACATCCGTAGCCAAGTAGATCTCGAAAATTTGATGTTCTTTTTGCTATGGTCGATATATATATATATATATATATATATATATATATATATATATATATATATAATTTATTTATTTATTTATTATTATTATTATTATTTTATTTTATTTTTTTTCTCTCGTCAAAGCATATTACTCGCGAGGGTAAATTAGAGTTATCTGGATTATAAAAAAAAAAAAAATTGTAGTTCGATCGGTCTGTGTTAGAATACCTGGAATCTAAGTCATCGAAGCCCGATGAGATTTCTTCTTTATGGAGAATCGGTGCCATGAATCACGCTACAGCGTATTTACTTCTTTGAATGATGGCGTTGTAGTCACTTCTAAATGTCAGCGTGAAGATCGAAGTTCTGAATTCTTGGATCAGGGTTTCAATTGAATATTCTTGCAGGTGTTTCTGAGGCATGTATGTCACTTCTCTAACGCAAAGGTTGAAGTATGAAGTATCTTTGAAAGAGAGTAGTCTCACGTAATTACAGTGGTTAAGATGCTATTGGAAGGGCCGAAATCGTCTTTCAGTAGTCAAATTGCACTTGTGAAAGACGAGGACTATTTTGAAGCATAGAAGTCAGTTCGAAGCTCAGAATTTGCTGGCGCCGCATTATTTGCGTGAACTACAATTTCAGGCGGAGCAGTGGTGGACCGAAATTCCTTGAAAGGGGAAAGTGTGACTAGGCAACGACAGGTTGAATTCCTTGGCGTCGACAGCAGGGTTCGAACCTGCGCGGGAAAATTTGTGGTCTCTGCAATAACAGACAAATTCGATTCTTTGACGCCATTTCCAAAGGGATCGAAGCTTGTTTCTCATTGCCCTGGATATAGGCACGTATTATATCACATATTCTAACGCTGGAACAGCCCAGACCCTCGGAAGGGACCGAGGAACAGATATTGGTGGTAGGAAATCCAGAAGAAAGTGCGGAGGATCAAATGGCGTTGGATGAAATCCAAGTTGCCTTGCATTGAAGTATGCTCTCCCGTTCTCTTCTCGAGCATCTGAGGCTCGATCCCGTGAAAATGCAACAAATGAGAATGCTGCTTTTTTTTTTCTTTCTACAGACGAAGAAGAAGAAGGAGCCGAAGACATAGCAATGCCGGGAATCAGAGATAGGGCGTCTCGTTTTTTCTTTGTTTTTGGAAATGCTATGCAAAAATAACGAGTTTCAGTCTTGATGTGAAGATGGAAAGTCCTATATATGTGCATTCTGGTAATATTGTCGATACAGCACTATTTATGGTAAGGTCCTTCAGGGGACCCAATGGGCTGCTCGTGCACAGCGGTATGTCTGTTGGGCAGACTGCCGATGCCAATGGTTTGTCATCCTTAATCCACATTGTGAAAGTTGCCCTTGACAGAACGGTGAGAAATGAGCAGGATGAATTGAATGATCACCGTATTGATTTGCAATTTGTTTCACCACTCAAGCATCACATATTGATGAGTAGAGTTCTTGCTGAATCGGAACATATTCATTCGAATACATATCAGAAAGCCGAGTTATTATGTTATTGAGGGTCATTAGCTTGTCCGAATGATATATGAATATTACTGAAGATTTGGGCATGTCAGTCTACTGCGCCATTATTAAAAGCGTTGTAAAGTCTCCAGATGATATTGCTGGTTGATGAAGCAGAGTTGATTGCTTGCATTCTGCCAAACCGCCCTTCAGAAGAGAGGACGAATGTTGTACGTGCAGGATCTTATTCATAATTTCTTAGATTGCAAGGTTTGTACCGCTGAAAACTTACTTGCCCGATGGTGACATTAATCTGACAACATTTAATATGCATAAGAATCTGAAGGATACATGGGCAAAAGCAGTATGCAATGTTCTTGAGAGAAAAGTGAATATGCAGAGTTTCATGTCAAGGAAGTACACTATATTCAGGCTGAATTGCAACACTGCCTTGACAGTTTCCCCATGACAGTTGTGTTAGTATCTCTATGATGACGATATCAACTCATGGTGGAGAGGCTGGGTGCATTATTTCTACAACTGCAAATTTGAGAAGCTAAGAAAGTAATCTGTGATTCTATGTCACTGTCATTATGACAGTGACATAGACAGACTCTTATGTTTACGAAATTCACAGTAGCAGTAAGCTTGTGACTGTATCAGACTCACATTGGAGTGTAATGATATTCTTGAAAGTGTGAACTGAGAAGTTTTTGCAGCCTTCAGTCACGTTGTTGGAGTCTTGGACCATGGTTAGCAAAGATACCTGTGAAGTTTTGAACAAATATTGTATATGATACGTGCCTAGATGCATGACAGCTATATGACAGTATATTGCTATGAGTCTTGGATGCCTTTGACTGAGGGAGAATAAGATTCAGGCCCCTAAGTACAAAACTTCTTTTCGAGTTGGTGTCTGGGATGCCCTCAATTAAAATAGATGTCTTCTCTCTCAAGAGAAGCTGGCATTATAGGGAGAATACATCTGTATATGCTCAAGATCCTCATATCATTACTGAACGAAAGAAGATCCTCATGGCTCAAAGACATATGGCTTCAGAGGGGGAAATTCTGGAAGAAATCCGAGAAGCCATATAATTACCAGGGGTATCTAGCTGCCATGGATACAACATAAGCCTGGATCATTTGAAGAAACTGTAAAGCATCAAAGTCTACAAGGATGTGAGGGTGATGTCTAGGATATGGTTCCTAAACCACAGATCAAAGTGGTTGTCACCTCGATATAAGATCAAGCAAGGATTTGATGGGAAAATGTGTCGCCTGAAGGCACTGATTACTATTGCACCTATAATCTACTATTTCCCTCGCTACTACGCAAGCACGGAATCTTCATCAGATGGAAGTAAAGACCGCATGATGCGATAAAAGAAGAGATGTATGTTGAGCAACCTCTGAGGATCAAAGTCCAGGATAGGGACACCCATGTTTGCAGGTTGAAGAAAGCCCTCTATGGGCTGAATCAAGCACCCAGAGATTGGTACAAGAGGATAGATAGCTACTTGATGAAGTTGGGCTTCACTCGAAGTAATGCTGATCTGAACCTTACTTCAAGGTTGTCAAGGGAAAACCTCTCATCCTAGTGCTGTATGTGGATGACCTCTTCCTGACAGGTCCTGACCCTCTCATTCATCAGTGCAAGAGGGAGCTCGCTGCTAAGAGCGAGATGAAGGACCTAGGACTAGTACACTACTTCCTAGGTCTGGAGGTCTGGCAAAGACCTGGCGAGATTTTCCTATCTCAAGGAAAATACATTGTGAAGCTTCTGGAAAGATTTAGCATGGTGGACTGCAAGTCTGTGTCGACACCGATGGAGCTCAACTTCAAGAAGTTGAGTGGCAACACTGCTGGGCCCGTATTGACAAATCCTACTGAGTATCGTCAACTCGTAGGGGCCCCGATGTTCTTAATGAACACCCATCCGGACGTATGTTTTGCAGTGAACAATTTGAGTCAACACATGGTTGATCCTCATAACATTCACTAGGTTGGTGCCAAGAAACTCTTGAGATATCTCTGGGGCACGATAGACCATGGGCTGAGATACACTGTCGAGAGTATGACACTCCATGGATATACCGATGCCGTTTGGGTTGGCAGTGTGGTGGATCGCAAGAGCACATATGGATGCTACTTCAAACGTAGATTTGCTTCGGGCAGGAATTGAAGTTGGTAGCCTTGAGCATCGTTGAGGCCGAATACATTGCAACATGTATGGCCTGTTGTGAAGTCACTTGGTTGTGAAAAATCTTTAGTGAGCTGTTCGAGCATGTGCTAGATGCCACTATTATCCTTTGTGATAACCAGAGGGGGATTTGTTTGTCATAGAATCCTGGGTTCCACGATTGATCCAAGCATGTTGATGGTTGGTACCACTTTATCCGGGATATGGCACAGCGAGGTGTTGTAAGGCTCGATCATATAGGAACGAATGAGCAGGTCACGGATATTCTCACAATGCCCTTGAGGAAGGTCATGTTCCTAACCTTCCGTGAGAATCTTGGAATCGAGGAATGACCCTATTCTGAGGGTCTTGTTGGACGATGAGCTCTGGGAGCTCTGGGGGGCTTTGGGGATAGCTTCTCGGAGCTATAAGCAACCACAGGGCTAGCCTTGCCGAACCTTGTTGGTGTGCTTGGACCCCACCGTGATGATTGAGTTGGTTCGCCTCTCATGATTTGTGCCCCGTATGCATCCTACCAATTTGAGTTCCGGACTCATGGGAAGTACCTCTCATTTGGCCACTGAGGTGGGAAAAGCTAGAGACTAGTAGCAAAGACTGATGGACGCATCGAAGATTGTCGTACTCTCTATCTAGGATGACACATGTCCAACCACATGATCTAGGATCAAGTCTAGTGAGGTTTCGGACCTCCAACTGACTTCAGGTCGGTGAGACTAACTTTGGGTTAGTATATATGACTCTCTTGAGTCCAAGTGAGGTTTCGAACCTCCTACTGACTTTGAGTTAGGGAAACCAACTTCAAGTTGGTATGAGACTCTTTGTGGGTCCGATAGAGATTTCAGACCTTTGGGCTGAATCTGTCAGCCGGGGAATGATGTCTTTGTGACTGACCCACTTTTGTTCTGAAATAAAGAGGCCAGCAAAGCAAGCTACGGCGAGATGACGCACGATGTTTGGATTGCACTTATGGACGGAGTTCTCCCTAGTTGAGAGGGAGTGTCAAAATTGGACAACTAGGTCCAAACTCCGGGTTGTGCTGCTCAGATGACGATCGCAATATTTTTATTGGATTCCTCTTTCGGAGAGGTGTAAGATTGATCTAAAGATCATCTCGATCGGATGAGCAGAACATGTACTTTGAATTTATTCCACTTATGTGCTAGGTCGACCTGGAATAAAATATTGACTTAAATGTCTTAAAGGACGTGTCACACACCCCCAAAGATTCCTATGTATTGGAGAGACTTAGAGTTCATTTGACACACATTGGAGTGGAGGAATTCTCTCTCTCTTGATGGCGTTGGAGCTGTGTATTCTTTGTTTGGGTTATTCTGGGGTTATGTGTGACACGCTTCGCTGAATGACCTATTGGAGACTTTGCTGGTAGAAGCATCCTGCTGATCGCCGTAACGCCACCATTTCTTATCTCTGTCTTGGCTTGTCTTCTTTCGATCTATTAGTATGTTCTATCTTCTTCAGTATTGTGCCCTAATCTGAAATGGCATAGAACATAAGCAGAAATTAACAAGGAGACTCTCTTTGCAGCTCAATAAAACACCTCCATGTGGGAACAGGGATAATATCAAGTTGATTCAGTCTACTTTGACCAAGTCAACAACGCAGATGTGGAGGAGCAGGGATCAAGGAAGGAATAACGCAGTTTTGGAGGGAGATGAATCTCTTGATGGAAATGACCTAATTGGGTGGGGCCAAGGGCAAGCAAACTCACATTTTATTTAAGGAAGAGGATAGCAGCCATTATTCCTTATGTTTTAGATTATTATTTGGTCTGCTCAGACTTTTGCTTCCTCTTGTTGTTTAGCAGGGTTGCTGTGTTGTTTAGCACGGGGTGTTCCCGAGCAGGAATCCCACCTCTTTCCTTGAGGAGCCTCATGGGAGAGTTCTTGTATGCATTTCCACATCAGGTTTTCAAGCCAAGCTTTAGCTTACTTCATCAGTGCAGTTTCTGGAGGTTATTGTGCTGTGTTGCAGGGTGTAGTAGTGGAAGGGATTGGAATCCCACTTTCTGAGCTAGTTTCTCATAGGAGGGAGGTTTCCTTCCATTGGGAGATCTGTTTGGATAGGTCTTGAACTCATTTTAGATTTGTGGTATCAAACCACACATTTCCCCACATTCCCAGCGTTGTTCCAGCAAGGGAATGCATTATTTTTGGAGGCAGCTTCAGTGGTTGGTCTAGTGGCTTCTTTGTAGTGTTTCCTTGTGATTGAGAGGTTCATCCTTTCATGGGAGGGAGCCTTTGAGGGATCTACATCAGATCAGACATCTTTCAGCCTTCTACACTCTTATTCTTCAGTGTTGCAGTGATTATTCAATAATTTTCTGAAGATCACATTTATGTGTAGAGTGTATGACAAGAAACCCTTCCCGGGTTCTCTTGTATTTTGTATAAGTAGACTAGATCTCAATTCTTAAGCATTATTGATTAATATATGAGTAGATCTACTTGTTCTCCTATTTTCTGAGTTGAAACCCTCATAAGACTACGTTGTCTCTTTTGTGCATAATTTTTGAGTAGCAGTGTTCTGGGGTTTTAGTGATTTTCAGCTACACTAGGTGTGGGAGGTCTGTTTGCCTCACCTAGTTTCTTTTGTTTCTGATCTCCTCTTGGATTTAGATGCTAGATGGATATATCTAATGGATCCAAGTGATGGTTTACATTCTTATGGCTTATATTTCTGAAAATGCGTTTTTCTGTGAAGGCATTGCTGAGCAGTCCATTTTTGGAATATTGTAAGATATTCCCAATATTGCTTCTTTTCCCTATTTTGGGATATTACAATTAGTGTCTTATACCCACTTGCAAACTTGTAACTGCATGTGAATTATCGCTCAACATTTGAATATTGAAGATGTAAAGTCATGCAAATGCGCACTAGATGGCTCTTGGAGCGAAGGAGCTAGATGGTGTGAGAAAATAAGGCACTTATCAATTCAACCAGACTGTACAAGTGTTTTTGGGAGTTTTATCTAAAATCTAGCAGCCTAGTGCAAAACCTCACCAGGTTCTCTAGGTCTAGGGCAACAATAAGATCAGAGACCATTGTCACCTTAGTGGCTATTCCCTATTGTTTTGTGGTTGGATATTATCCCCACAACGGACACTTCTCCAACAAGCCTCAGAAATTAAGTAACCAAGGAGTCCCGGGCTAGATACCCTCCTAGGAACCTGTTAATAAGACACCCTAGATATGTTTCCACTAAGGTAGGGAACCAGGTGAGAATGAGGTAACAAGTTCAAAGAACCTATGGCTAAGTCTAAAGGGCTGAGATAAGTCCAGAGGATGCTCAAATAGATTCCTAACACACGCTATCATTAATTAAACAATTGTTGTTATAAATTAGGGTTTTTGATGGTGGCATAACAATTTACTCTTGTTTTGGGTACTAGTGGAAGCAGAGCAAGTGTGTCAATGCGCTGATATTGGTGGCAGTACTGCGCCCTCGGGTGCAGGGAAGTCCTTTAATGATGTTGACAATTTTATCGACACAGAGGAAATAGGCTGCAACATTTTCTTCATCTTTCACATTCAAGCTCTTGAACTATCTTCTTTGAGTTTGGAGCTTTGCCTTCTTCACCCTGTCATCATCTTCATAGATGTTTTGAAGTTTGACCTAAATTTCATTTGTCAATTCACAATGCATCACCATGACAAAATATGATTCTGATAGACCACACAAGATAGCATTCATGGCTTTTGCATTATGTTCAATAGCCTTCTTCATGGTTGTTTATGTTGGAGGACTTTTCGAGGTTGTACTACCAGTCACGACTGATTACCAAATATCAAACCTAAGAGCCATTGGTAAGTCCACATCCTTACACCCCATAATGCATGGTCAGTTCCATCAAACAACGAAGCTTTGCTTGTGGAGAAACCTCCTTGACCAGGCACGTGTGCTCTCAAAATCTACCTTCTAGTGGTTAGACTATTTTCAAAGGAATCTGCTCTGATTCCAATTGTTGAATTTATGCTTATACTGAGAAGGGGAGTGAATTAGTATAAGATCTTTTTTATTAATTTTAAATGATCACCCTTTAACTTCAAAACATTAAATGCATGTAAACTCAAATCACAGTACATAGAGTTTAATGTGGAAACACCTGCAGGAGAAAACCAACAAAACTTATCCTTGTAAATGTTTGTAGGCACCAACCTATTATTACAAAGCTTGTAGGCACCAATTTATTGGAGACACATTCCCCCCTATTTGGGCACCAACTCAGCGAGATATTGTGTAGGCATTGATCTACTTGGCTAAGCACCAACTTAGCAAGACCTATATAGGCACCAACCTAAGGTCTTCGTACATAGTACTTTTGAATTCATCTACATGCTTCATACTTCATGCATTTCACAACATCATCATGCCCTTGACTTTTATGCCCCAATGGCTATCCCTGATTCATACCACAGGCATAGCTTCAAGCCTCAGTCAAACATAGCATTCATGCCCTAGAAATACTCATAGTTTCATTCTCCAAAATATAATCCCAGAGTAGCGCACTTCACAGCATTGTAAATCTTAGTCCTTTATAGCACACCCCTAACACTCCAAGAAAACTCCTTATAGACACCTCTTGCGCACCTCGGTATAAAATCAGCAAGGGTCCGGAAAACAAAAAAATCGTAAAAATCGAGATAATATCGGTAAAAAATCGGCAAACATCGGAAAAATTAAGATACCATAAAAATATCTTTAAACATCAGCAAACATCTGCTAGGCCAAAAAATCGTGATTTGGAGATAAAATTAGGATGTTATCGGGATGTTATCAACACTGCTTTAAACCTAAAGAATACTCTCCAACTCCCGTGCACCTCAAATCTCTTTTATGCACTTGTATTTGATATTTTGGCTTGGATACACTTCAAATGGACTCATCTATCCTTTATTTATGGTGTTTCTATGTTCACTTAGGGTGCTGACTTGTGATCCAACATGTACTTTATGGTTGTGTTGCCCTGATAGAATCTTCCATACCTGCTCATTCCTATGGAATTAGAGGGGGTCCATATACTGTTGGAAAGGTCTCATAATAGGCTTTTCAACCATATATCATATACTCTCATTTGAGCTAGGTCTTTAGAGTAAAAAAGGCCTTCAAATATAGGGTCTCCAAACTGGTCATCAAAAATCCAAAAACAATTTTTCCAACAATCTCTATATTGCAATCTTTATCTTCCACATCTGTAGTCTCTATTGTATTTGACATCAATTGTTAAAATTTGGATACCAGAGGACAAGTGGTTCCCTAAGGATTTGATCTTTGGCCTAAGGAAAAGTGTCCAAATGTATTTAACTTTTTCTCCTAAAGTGACTTTATAAGTGGTAAAGTCAAATCTAATTTAAAAGTGACTTTATAAGTGATAAAGTTACTAAGTCTAATTTTAAAGTGACTTTAATAAAATCAATGTGAAATTAAAAAGTGAAAAGTGACTTTGGAAATAAAAGGCTAAGAGGGTCTTTATTAAAGAGGGGTGAATTAAAAAATAGAAAGTGAAATTTAAATGCACATTTAATCTCAGCCCTAGATCTAAAGCTATCTCAGCGATTGGATTTAGAGATCCCCCAAAAGTCACTTAGGGTTAGGTTAAAGGAGAAAAAGAACAGAAAAGGTCATTCATTCTTTCATGAGCAGATCGAGAAAAGAGGAGAAGAGAGCAAGGATATTTTCTGAGCAGTGAGTTGAAGGAGAGTAGAACCTTGGCACGCATACCAAGGCAACAATTCAGCAAATCCATCCAGCTAGGTTGGCACACAGTTCAAGGCAGTTTTGGGCACCAGTTTCAAGGCAGAACCGTACAGCGGCTTTGGCACGCATTCCTAGGTAGTCGTACAGTAGTTTTGTCAAAGATTTCAAGGAGCATTTATTGTTGTTTTTGTGGCACAAATTTCGAGGCAGTTAGTATAGTGAGCTATTGTCTGTATGCATAAAAACTAAGGCAGAAATCGTACAGCATTTATTGCTGTCCCTTTGCACGCATTTCGAGGAGGTCATACAACAGCTTTTATTGATGTGTTTTCTGGGCACAAAATTCAAGGAGTCCATACAACATTTATTGTTGTCCCTGTTTTACTATTTGCATAATTTCCGAGGCAGTGGTTAAGCACGAAAAACGAGATAAGTTGTATTTGTTTGATAGCTGAAATTTTCTGTGTATTTCTATTTCACTGTAAAAGCAAATTATCATAAATAAAGAAGAGCTCTCGAACTAGTTTTCCTCAAGAGTTGTAGGGGGTTTTTCCAAGGTCATATTGAACAAAAATCAGCATGTCATTTTCTGTGTATGGCTGAAATATTTTCTGAGTTTTATTTCTGCATTTTCCAGCACTTTGAAATTTCTAGAATTTGTGTTTTCAGAAATATTTATTATTTCCAGCTTGTTGAATGTATGTTTATGGGAATGGGCATTTAACCACATGGGAGTAATAAGGAGAAACTGATAACTGTGGTTGGGTCAAAATTTCTACATGGTATCAGAGCTTGGGTGGCTGAAAAGTGCAGTTTGGGACAGCAAGTGAAAAATTACAGCGAGCCTAAATTTCACGCAGAAAACTGAACCTTTACCACAGCATTGAAATTTTCAGTTTGTTAGGACAGCCGCATGTCTTTGGGCTTGAGGGTGGAGGATAGGTTGGATGGGCACAACAACTACAGTACATGGAGGGAGAGAATCCAGAGCATCTTTGAGGAGGCAGAAGTCTGGGGCATCATGGTTCACACCCTGTTCAATTGGTTGAGTTTGATAAGAAGAATGCCAAGGGAAAGAGACTGATTCTGGATGGTATTAAAGACCATGTCATTCCTCATGTGAGAGGAAAGGCACTTGCACATGAGATGTGGATAGCCTTGACCAGTCTCTTCCAGAGTACCAATGAAAACAAAAAAATGGTCCTAAGGGAGAAGCTGAAGGCCATTAAGATGGCAAAGACTGATAGTGTTACAGCATACCTCACAAAGATCACTAATGTGAGAGATGAGTTGGCAGCTGTTGGAGAGGCCATTCCACCCACTGAGTTGGTGCGGATTACAGTGAATGTTCTTCCCAAGACATGGGAGAATTTTGCGGATGGGATTGTTGCATGGGAGACCCTTCCCACTTGGGAGAAGTTGTGGGATGATTGCATTAAGAATGAAATCAAACAGAACCATCTTGGGGGAGCCAAACCAGTTGAGGAGGATGACAATGTAGCATTATTAGCAAGAGGCAAGAAGGGCAAGGTTAAGAAGCAAGCTTCCACAAGAAGTGGTGGGGGCAAAGGCAAAGGTAAAGGTAAGCAGCAGACGAACAAGGAGAAGGACTATTGCAAGGTGAAGTGTTGGAATTGTTAGAAGTTGAGACACTATGCAGTTGTGTGTCCAGAGAAAAAGAATAAGGGAAAAGACAAGACCATGGCAGCATCAGCAGAGATAGAGGACTTTTCGGAGAGCTTTGACAGGGAGTTTGGGTTCATTGCTTGTGAGTCCACTAGTGTAGGATCACCTGCCACGGATGTTGAAAGGGAGTGTGCATTTCCCTCCACTAGCGGAGCATCTTCAAGTATTTGGTATGTTGACAGTGGGGCTTGACATCATATGACAGGAGTCCATGAGTACTTCTCAGAGCTTTTAGAGAGTAGCACTGATATAGAGGTAGTAGTTCTCAGAGATGACAACATTGTTAGAGCAATCAGTGTGGGGACATTGACATTTGACAGGGAACCCAAACCTCCCTTGAAAGTGTCGGATGTTCTATATGTGCCAAGGATGAAGAAGAACCTTATATTTGTCTTAGCATTGGAGGACAGAGGGTATGAGGTATTGTTCAGGAGAGGACAGGTGCTTATATATCCCAGGGGCTCTCCAGCTGATTCAGCTAGAGTGATTGGTGTATGCCATGCCAAGGTGTACAAGTTTTCATTTCAGCCCCTTTTGGCATTGAGCAGTAATACCGGCAGCAGAGCTAGCAGTTTAGACTTGTGCGAGATTTGACACCGTAGGATGGGGCACATGTATCATGGGGCCTTGAGGACATTGCAAGAGATCACTACGAGTGTGCCAGATTTTAGTTCTTATCACATTGATACATGCAGAGGATGTGCTATGGGGAAGTTTGCCAAATCCCCTTTTCCCAGCAATGACAGCAGAGCGACTGGGATTCTTGATTTGATCCATACCGATGTGAGCGGTGGGATGTCTCATGTTTCCTTGAGTGGATATGAGTACTATGTTTATTCATTGATGATCACTCCAGGAAGACCTGGATTTATTTATTGAAGACCAAGAGTGAGGTCTTGAAGTTGTTTCAGTAGTTTAGAGCTCTTGTGGAGACTCAGACAGGTCAGAAGATCAAGTCCCTCAGGTCGGACAATGGAGGGGAGTATACCCTTGGTGAGTTTGTTGATTATTGTGCGAAGGCAAGCATCAGGAGGGAGTTCACAGTTCCTTACAACCCCCAGCAAAACAGGGTTGCGGAGAGGAAGAACAGATCCATCGTTGGGGCCACCAAAGCCATGCTACATGATCAGGGGTTACTATTGTTTTTGTGGGCAGAGGCCTACAACACTGCTGTGTATTTGCAAAACAGGAGTCCACATCGTGCCTTGGGGGATGTGACTCTGGAGGAGGCTTTTTCTAGGAAGAAGCCTGATGTTGGTCATTTTCGTATCTTTGGGTGTATTGCATACTCCTATGCACCCAAGGAGAAGAGGACCAAGCGAGAGCCCACTACATAGAAGGGCATCTTTGTGGGCTACAGTGAGACAACGAAAGCCTTTCGGATTTATATTCCTGCACAGAGGAGAGTTGTTGTTAGGCAAGATGTGAAGTTGAAGGAGGACAGGGCTTTCAAGAGGTCACGGGAGTTAGAGTATCTGGATTCACCAAACCCTCAGGAGCAGTTGAGTCAATCACAGGGATCCAGTGGGCAGGGATCAGGAGGTACATCGATTACGGTGGCAGGTCCATCAGTGAGCAGTGGCTCGCAGAGTTAGAGGGGTGGTGCTTCAGGCAGCATGCAGAGTAGTTCGCAGAGCAGTTCACTAGGTAGTCCATTGATGGGCAGTTCACACGGTACTTTAGCATCTACAGGTACAGGTTCAGGCAGGAGTACAGCAGATAGACATTCAGGAGTTCAAGCTTCTGATGAGGATAAGGATTCTCCCTCTTTAGTGGGAGAAGTGTGCTCAAGGAAGAGGAAGCCCAAGTGGCTTCAGGACAATTTGAGAGAGGCCACATCTGTTGTTGGGCTAAAGAGATAGGTCAGAGCAGGGTTGCGAGGAAGCTCCCCCCCCCCCCCATCGTTCCCACTCCCGAAACGCGCTCCATACGGGAATGTTTTGGGAGCGCTCGGAAACGCGCTCCCGAAAACGCTTCCTGAGGGGAGCGTTTTAGGAAGCGTTTTCGAGAGCGCGTTTCCGAGCCTGTTAAAATCCTCCCTGCCTTTTCGGGAGCATTTCCGGAAGCGCTCGGGAGCGAACGCTCCCTGAGCACTTCCGGCGTTTAAAAAATGCTTCGGGAGCGGTCGGGGAGCGTTCGCTCCCGAACTCTCCTCGGAACAAAAAAGGCTTCCCATCGGCGAGAAATTTTTTTTATTGAAAAATTTGTTTTGTTTATAAGGGGGGGGAGGGTCATTTTGTTTTATTGTTTGTTGAGTGAGTGAGAGAGAGCAAGAAGAGCTTGAGGAGAGAACTGGAGAGCAGAGCTGCAGAAGTGAGAAGGAGAGAGCAAGGAGAAAGCTGCAAGGCAACAGGAGGATTGCAAGAAAGAGGTAGGCCTTCTAATCCAATTTTGTACTTTCTAGGATGAATTTGTAGGTTGTTTAAAAATGAAAACTTGATTTTTTTCTTGAATGTTGCATTTTATTGTGTTTAAAACTTTAAAAATGAATTGTTTTTTTCCTATGTTGCATTTCCTATTCCCATTTGGCATTTCTCCATTTGTTTTGCACGCTAGAAACTTGAAACTTGAAACTTGAAACATCATGGCTATATGGCTAGGAATTTTCCTCATGTTGGTTCCTTTCTTTGTAATAATGGTGTTGGAGAGTAGTAGAAGAAAGAGGCAAATCAAAGAAGAGGAGGATGAAGAGGAGGGTTATGGTGGATTTGAAGAAAATCCTGAAGAGGGAGATTATGTTGAGGAGGAAGTGGGGAGTGGAGAACATGAGGACACAGATTCCCCAACTAGACAAGACCAAACTCAAAAACCTTTGTGGAAATATGTTCAGAAATAGGAAGGAGAGAAAGGTGGTGGAACCACTAAATTTATTTGCCCCCATTGCAATAAACAATACCATGGTTCATACACCCGTGTGAGAAGGCACCTTTGTGGGAAAATGCCAGGGGATGGAGAAAAAAATATAGGAATCAAAATTTGTACTAGTGTGCCAGCAACACAGAGAGAGAAATATAGGAAGGAAGAGGAGGCTATACAGAGATCTAAAAGATCTAGGGGTTTCATTGATTCTTATTCAAGCCCAACACGTCATGGACAAACAAGTTCAACTTCCACCCATGCCAGTGGTTTTGGAGGCAGTGGCACATCTGGATTAAGGCGTAGAACCATATCTGATTTCCTGGACGAAGGGTGTAGGAATGATGTGGATTCAAAAGTTTACCGGTTTCTATATGCATGTGGGGTGCCATTCAATGTTCCTCGCTCACCTTATTGGCATGAAATGGTTTCTGCCATTAATGATGCCCCCAAAGGATACAAAAGCCCTGGGTATGACAAGGCCAGAACCATGGGTCTTGATCATGAAAAAGCTAAAATAAACCATTCTTTGGCTACAATGACAAATTCGTGGAATGAGCATGGGGTGTCCATTGTCTCTGATGGATGGACCAATGTAAAAGGAAAGCCATTGATTAAGTGTTTTGGCTGTGTCAGTTAGTGGTGCAATCTTCCTGTCAGCGTATGATTATTCAGACAAATTCAAAATCGGCATTAACATTGCAGAACCATTACTTGATATAATTGAAAAGACTGGGCCATACAATGTCATACAGGTAATCACTGATAATGTTGCTAACTGTAAGGCAGCGGGAGCAATTATTGAGGATAAATACCCCCAACATATTTTGGTCTGGGTGTTTGGTTCACACAATGAACCTTTTGATGCATGATATCATCAAAAACAAACAACCTCAATTCAAATGGCTTGGTGATTTGTACAAGAGAGGTAAAAAAATGATAAAATTTATTACAAATCATAGCAATACCCATGGGCTTTTCCGTGCTCACTCCAAATTGGAGTTGTTGAAGATAGCAAACACTAGATTTGCTAGCTATTACCTCACCTTCAGGCGCCTTTTGAAGGTAAGAGAGTCATTGGTTGCAATGGTATCAAGCCCACACTGGCAGGTATTAAAGGACAGGGCAGCAACAATAGTTGACAGGCAAGGTTTCGAACATGTGGAGGAGACCGCCCTTGACCCTTTGTTTTGGGCACGTGTGAGGGAAATTTTGAATTTCACCAAGCCCATTTATCACATGATTCGTTTTTCAAATACAGATAAACCAGTGATTGGGGAGGTTTATGAGCAGATGGATAGCATGTTGGGCCAAATAAAAGATGTTGTTAAGGATAATGATCCCAACTTGTATGCAATGATTCACGACTGTGTGTGTGCACGATGGAATAAACTCAATGTTCCACTACATGCCTTGGCATATATCCTTATGCCAAAATACTACTCTCCATCTTGGTTGGGCCAACCTGCACCTGGAGGTGGGGTTAGGATCAAACCTCACACAGATCTAGAGGTACAAGAGGGGTACATGAAGGCATTAGACAAGTTGGTACCCGACAGGGAGGAGTGTGCTAGATTGCACCTTGAATTAGGCAAATACTTCAGTTGCACTGCTAACTATGGTTATTTCCATGCAATGGAAGATAGAGACAGATTTGATGCTCTCACATGGTGGGAAGCATATGGCGACATGGGACTTTTGCCAAAGTTGGCTAAAAAAGTTCTCTCACAGGTTGTGAACACTTCTTCTGCAGAGACGTGTTGGAGCACCTACAGCTTCATACATAATGTGAGAAGAAACAGGCTGAATGAAAATCGAGCTGAAAGCTTGGTTTATGTGCATTACAACTTGAGGTTGTTGAGCCATTACTGTGATCGGGCAAATGAGGATCAATCATATAGAGTCTGGGACAACCCAGAGGATGATAATTTGGAGGACGGCACGATACACATGGAAGAATTGGAAGCAAAACTTTTTAGGGATGATGATGAAGCATCAGCAGCACCACCACACACAGGGCCAGTCCCACCATCTACTGGTAGCAGTGCGGGTGCCAGTGCTAGTGCCAATTCTCGATATCACACTATTGTTCCTTTGCAGATCCAACCTCCACCTTCTAGTCACGGTCGTGGTACTCCTGAGAGTACTAGAAGACCACCATTTCCTCATGGCTCGCACAAATTAGACATTTCTCGTGGGCGTGGCAAGGGGCCAGCCAGTAGATAAAATAGATTTGTTGTTTACTAGTCTTTTCTAATTGTTGTTGACAGTTGAACAGTTGAAACTTGACTCTTTCATATATTTAATGACAATTTAAGTTTGAAGTTTGAATTTGAAAGGTGAAACTTTGAAGTTAGCATTTATAAGTTTACAAGTCATTATGAATTATGAATATGATGCTTCATGAAAGTTATATGGTGATCAATGAATCAATGATGATAAATGTTATATAATATCAATGATGATAAATGTTATATATTGAATTTTGAAATCAATGAATCAATGATGATAAATGTTATATGTCAATGATGATAAATGTATATTGAATTTTGAAATCAATGAATCAATGATGATAAATGTTAGATATTGAAATTTGAAATCAATGATGATAAATGTTATATATCAATGATGATAAATATTATATATTGAATTTTGAAAGCTTGAAACCTTCAGATTGATGATTCGCGAGACTCAAGAGTCAATATGTTGTATGCTTCCAACTTTTGGGCATGGTTGATGAAGATTATAACTTCTAGATGATTGATGTTATATGATTCAATCTATGTTTTTATGTTTTTTATGTCTTATTCATCATTCTACATGTTTTTGTTGACATATATGCATCAAAATATAATATATATATATATATATATAAAACCCTCCCGGAAACGCTCCGGACCGGAAGCTTTTAAAAATGGCGCTCCCGCTCCCACTCCCAAGTAACCTTGGGTCAGAGAGAGCAGACCACCTAAGCGGTTTTGTAGCTATATGGCAATGGTTGCCAGCATCGTTGACTCCGAGCCTTCTAGGTATGAGGAGGCAGCTAGCCAGCAGGTCTGGAGAGAGGCCATGCAAGAGGAATATTCTTCTATCATGAAGAATGATGTTTGGGAGGTGGTGCCGAAGCCTAAGGGCAAATCAGTGGTTACTTCCAGATGGCTTTACAAGATAAAGCACGCTGCAGATGGCATCATCGAGAAGTTCAAGGCTAGATTTGTGGCTAGAGGTTTCTCCTAGGTAGAGGGAGTAGACTATGAGGAGACCTTCGCTCCCGTGGCTCGATATACTTCCATTCGCTCCATTATATCGATAGCAGCAAAGATTGGTTGGAAGATCCACCAGATGGATGTGAAGACCGCATTTCTCAATGGCTTCATACAGAAGGAGGTGTACATTGAGCAGTCGCAGGGCTTTGAGGTGCATGGAAAGGAGTCCCATGTATGCAGGCTGAAGAAGGCACTTTATGGCCTGAAGCAAGCTCCTAGAGCTTGGTACTCAAGTATTGATACGTACTTACAGGAGATGGGTTTCACAAAGAGTGATGCGGATCCGAACCTATACTCTATTGTGATAGGTTAGGAGCCTCTCATTCTGGTGTTGTATGTGGAGCGTGTCATTTTATGTGTGTGTGGCTGAAATATTTTCAGAGTTTTATTTCTGCATTTTCCAGCACTTTGAAATTTCCAAAATTTGTGTTTTCAGAAATATTTATTATTTCCAGCTTGTTGAATATATGTTTATGGGAATGGGCATTTAACTACATGGGAGTAATAAGCAGAAACTGATAACTAGGGTTGGGTCAAAATTTTTACATCAATGACAATGATATTTCCAACAAGAGCACAAAGTGATTCCCTTGAAAACCAAAGTCTCGAAGTTGTTATGAAGGAGATTTTCAACAAGAAAACTATAGAACAAAGGAAATCCAAGTTCAAGATGAGAAAGGAAGAGACAAAGATGTTAATATTATTCATAAATATCAAGTTGAACACAAATGCCAAGAGAGAATGAATAGGAGGATGTCCAAAACTAGATTAAGGAGGATTATTACGCAGAAGAAAAGTACCTCCAAGACAAATTTTGAAGGAAAAGCACATGCAGAAACTGATGATGAATTAGAAGTAGAGGATAACAATCAACTTGGGTTGAAGAACAAGAAAGTGAAGATAAAGATTAGCATCAAACATATGAAGAAGTAATCCAAAGGAGCCTAGTGCACGAGGTTATGCAATCTCCTTTAATTATGTGCATTCTGTGAAAAATTCTGAATATCTCAAACAAAAATCCTACTGTTAATTTTTAGATTTACTTCTCCTACTTACATTAAGTTATTAATGTGAAATATTCAGCATTAACATCGAAGTAAATACATCAATAGCCTACACATATAGATCTAAATTGAATACATGCACAATGACAAAGTGACACACAAGGACTTTCTAGACAACTGTCCCCGGAAAAACCTAATGCGGGAAAATTGGTCTTCTGGTTGTTGGAGGGTTTTATTATTAAGTAGATTCTAAGTACAACAAATCTAGGCACCAACTAGTTAACCCGACAGAGAAATAAAACTGCAGCTATACCTCTACTCAGGAGACAAAAAAACTAACTGATTCACATCCTCAAACGGGATTTACAGAACTCAGCCCTTTTCAGTCTCCAGAAACCCTAGCGTTGCTATGAAGTCCTCTGCGTCAGCCACTACGTTGCTCAGGAAGGGCCTGTGTCACCCCAGACTGGGTTACGTTGCCCCTACGTTGCTCAGGAAGGGCATGCGTCACCCCAAACTGGGTTACGCTACCCCTGCGTTGCCCTAGCTAGGCCTGCGTCAGCCCTGCTAGCCTCCTGTTGCCCCTACGCTGCCCTTGAAGCCCCTGCGTAGCCCCTAAAGCCTTTGCACTGCCCCTATTGGGCTGTGGCTGCTTTGCGTAGCTAGTGCCCTCTCTACGTTGCTCAGTCTGTTGCTTCTCTGCCTCTTGCTGCACTCTTGGCCTGGGATCAAACCATCCCTCTCGCCAATACTACCCCTCGATGCAGTTAAAACACTTCTGAAATTCTTAGCAAACCATGCCCTAGAATTCCAGTTTAGTTTCAGTGCTCTGCCACTGTGTGTGTTCTCCAACTAACCCCAAGTCTTTCCTTTATACTTTTCTCGTTGGGAAACCAACGACTGTGATCTAATCTCTTATCGACGGCTAAGATTAAAGGAAAGCTTGATCTGTGTGACTTAAGTCATTTTCATCACATACTTAATTTAATTAACTTTAATCTTTTAATTTTCCTAAGTTAGACTTAAGGTCCTTAATTAAAAAGATTAATTAATTAAATATCTCTTAAACAAGATGGAATTTCTTAAATCGCTTTCTGGGTCTTGGAGATCTTATGTATTCTAGTCCCTCCAAAAAGTTTGGGAGCTAGAGCACATCCGATGCTACCCCAACACCACAAATCACAACATGTTCCCAACATCATTAAACTAAAATAAATTAATCAGTAGTTGTAGTGAATTTTTTGTCTCAGTTGTCTATCAATGTTTGGGACATGTGTAAGAGGAAACCGGAGGAGTAGATGATTTCAAGGACACGTGTTGTATTATATAAAATATATATATATTATTCATAACATGTTGATTCCCTGGAGACTTTTGCCAAACACTTGAGTTATGCAGAAATCCCAAATGCTTCTGTTAAACAAGTATGTGACTTTGGCATTGATAGTAAATTTATGTTATGACAAGAGAAGAAAATGGACAGCGCATAGAATGTCATTGGTGTTAAACAGTTTTTGGGACTAACCAAGTGGCATAATAAGACAAGATAATTTTATTAATATCTAACAAATGATCACAGAAGTAGTTTGATTATTGATAGGACAAAAAGAGTATATCCAATGTAAGTACAAAGTGCGAGTGCAAAAGCAGATACAGATCAATACTAAAATAAGAAAAGGATGACAACTAAATGTCTAGATAAAAGATAAATGTCCTAGCTAAGAGAAGACATACGATAAGGCACGCCACACAAGTACAAGAAAGATGCAAGAAACTGATGAGTTTTGTGTTGAAGAGAAGATGAGATGTCAAGGCATGCTAGAGCAGCTGCCAAGTCAGAGGACTGCAACACATGATCCTCATCAGAATCACCAATAACTCTGAATGGCCGAATGCATTGGCAGATGATATCCTCCAAGGGGTGGCAGGCACTGAGAGGTCTGATTGCAATATCTTGGGGGGAGCACAACAGCAAAGAAACCCTAGTCTCCTAACATCCAAGGCAGTAGGAAATAAAGGTTGGAATGAAGAGATGAAAGGAAGAGATAGAGATACATACCAACAAAACTGTCATTACAAATTTATGTTAAGGGAGATTGATTGAATGAAAATTTGTCTATTATGTTTTGCATCAAACTATAGTTTGAGAAAGAATGATAAAAAAAAGTAGCATGGCAGATACCAAGGCTAGAATATAAGTGTTGAAACTAGCTTGCAATGTATGTGATAAAGCTCTTCTTGAAAGCAATATGCAAGAAGAATACATAAAATATATGGAACATTGGATAGATATCAAGACGGCTATGAGGAAGGGTATGAGCAAAACGTATAACTATTCCAGCTAGGTGAAAATAACTACTCTGAGCTTATCTTTGCAAAATATCATCCTCTCTTTGATGAATCCCCCATGAAAACGACTTTCAAGAGGCAAAAAAATATCTAACTTATCTTTCAAGAATCTGTTCCTCTTTATCATGAATTACATAGTGAACAGGATGTAATAGTTAACGGGGAAGTTCAGCACATAGAAACATTGAGAGATATAATGAGCAAGCGGTAAAAGATAGTTTACAGCATGAATCATCTCTACTGAAATGATTTCACTCAACCGCTGAACCAGCATTACACACTCATGTAGATACACACTTACGTGGATGCCATTTCTAATCACACATTCCCTAATCCCTTGGTTGAGCCACTCTTTAAGCCATACATGTTAAGCATCAACAAGAAAGTACAGTGACTGAGTTCATCCAGTTCATCAAAGAAGACCAGTCTCAAAGTTTTTATCCATTCAAGTGGGTGTATATCTGAATAGTTAAGCAAATGGAAAAGAAGTGTACAAAGAAGAATCCACATGGACAAGCTACTCTTTGATCCACAAACCATGAAGAAAAGGCTTTCCATGGGAGAGGGCATGTTGTGTATTTAGACATGATATTTTTTTAAAGCCAATATATTTATTTACATAAGAAATTTTGTATTTAAGCTCATAGTTTTATAATAATGTGTCTCCTGTCCTTTCTTTTGTACAGGACCACTTATATTGAATAATTATCAAATAAATAATTAGTATAATTACAGATCATTAGAAAAATAAGACAAGTACCCCATAAAAGTATCTTGGGCCACAAGTCAGGGCTTCAGCCCCTCTTTTCTAGTCCCTTGTGTGCTATCCTGCAATGGTTATGAGTTGTGAGGTCTAGTTCACAGCAGTATATAAGTCCCAACATAATGTGATCCTTATGCAAATGAAGATGTTCACAGAGGGAGTGGCCCTCCAATTAACATAATGCTTCATCGGTTGCAAGATGAATATGTGTGCTTGCTCAGACTCCCATTCCCTCTATGGGACACGTTAAGTGGATATGTGTGTCTCAATTATTAACAATCAGAAAGCTCGTGTTTGGCACCTTGGAATAGTTTCTACAGCTTTAAAATATCCTCCCCTATCCTCACTCTCTTGTAATCTATCCTATCTATCAATCAATCAAATGGCATTACTATTTTGATAAAGATTAGATAAGATAAGATTATTAATGTCCAATATATCACCACAAAAGCAGTTCAATGGAACTAAAAGAGTACAAGTGTAATATAAAGTGGGTATGCAAAAGCAAATCTTATAGCTACATTACAGACAACAAGAGAGGATCTAAGAACAAATATAAGAGACTACTTTAAAGAAAGAAAGAGACAGAAACATAAAGAATACATGACTGAAATCTCCTCAAAAGCATGGAAAGAGTTGGAACTAGAAGCCAACACTAAAAGAGGGGGTGTTGAAGAAAAAGTCTACTCATTCAAATCCTCAACTGTCATAAAGGGGTCGACACACTATGTAAGGTGGTCTTCTAGAAAGTACCCAAGGTTGAGAGGACCCATCTTTGTAATCTTGGTAGAGATCCCAGGAGGATCCCTAGATAACGGAGGCACATCAATCCCAATAGTTGAGGGTGGATAGGGAAGAATCTCTAAATGGATGACCAGTTGCACAAGGGAGCCTAGAGAGTATTACTTTGTGCAGAAGTAATTTTCTTTTGCTCTAGACATATTTTATCGAATAGGCAAGGTCTGGATGTCGGATCAATAGATATGCATTTCAGCCACCTAGTTCCCTCATAGATATGCCAACAAACCAGTTTTGTTTTAGGTAGAGATGGATCCATGACACCTGAAACAGTTCCTGGCATTTAGATAGGCATCCCAAATTTCTCAAAATGATTCCCAATGTCAATGACCCCACATGTGTGGATCCCAACAAAACTTCCCCTCAGTGTTATGTATTTGATAAAATTATTATGGTTTTGGCCTGCCATAATAGTTTATAAAAACAGTGCCAGAATACCCCACTTCCAAAATATGGAAAGCTATCAACCGATTATCACTAATAGTGAGGGTCCAAGCATTGAAGTTTGAACAGCAAGTACACAGGGTCCAAACTGAGCTCGAGAAGCAAAATGAACTGTGGGAGCAGGTGACAGGTCCACCTCCAACTATGTATTAAATTATGCATGTCTGCTCACTTTGCTTAGTCACTGTATCATTCCTTTTTCCTTGAGGGCAAACAGTGATAATATTAAATAAATTTTAATCACAATGCACACCCATTTAATTTTTTCACTTGTTTATTTTCCTAGTTTTACGATTTCATAGTCTTTGTAGACTTCAAAGTTCAATTCGATATTTGATTATTTATGCTTTTAGTTTTCAATTAGTAAACAAGCATCGAATGAGTTAAAAAAATTACCATGTTAACAAATCACATAATCAAGGAGATAGGGATTAATACATATATAAGAACTATTTTTGTCCAGAATTCTAGAATTATATAGCCTCATTTTCAGCACTCCTAAATAATAGGACACATTAAAATCAGGGTATAAATTTATTAGTTGAAACAAAAATAATAATTATCCAACAAAAGCTCTAGTACTGAAGTTTTCTTAGTATCTGTTATTTTTTTGGGTCTTTGTTGGGTCAACCACTGGGTCTATAGAGTTTAAACTTTAAACAATTGGTGCTAGGGAATGTTCTAAAATTCATACTTGATTTTGTTCGGGTTTGAGGAGAGTTGGGGAACAAATTTGCACCAATTTTCATAGGCTAGCTACTAGGGCACATTTTTCAAAGAATCAATGATTCAAAACATATTTCTTCACTGTTAGAGCCTTTTCCAGGTAGGGCACACTAACAAAAATCAGACCTCATTGCCTGACCTGACATTTTCCCTAGCAAAGGTAACCAGCGCATGCTTTTTGGAGCTCATATATGTAGTTATACATCATGTATTATGTGCTAGCTTTCAGGGTTTCTTTGCACATGCTATAAAACTAATCCTCCAATTTCATTGATGGCAATTCTTCATTTTGATATGACAAACTTACAAGCTAGGGATTATAAAACACTCCAACACAGTGACATATTATTCAGCACCACTATAATTAAACAGTAAAAGACTTATCTATGTCACGAATTACAACCATATCATGAATGGTGACTTATAGACAAATATTGGCTTTCCATTTCATCATGTTTGCATCTTTGTTGCCTTCTAAACATGAAGTTAGTGATCTTAAATATTGATATTTCCTTGTACAGAATACATAATGCATGTTTTCCCCTTTAAGTAAACAATGTTTAACTTTTTTTGTCCTTGAGAAAGAATACATAATACTTGTGGATATGCAAATGCTTTCTAAATTCTATGTTTAAGGACACTTAATCTTTTGTCACAAGCATGAAATTATCTCAGTAGAGTCATTCCACTGCCAATAAAGATCCAATATCTCCTTTATGGCAATATGTGAAAATCATCGTCAAAATATCCCATGGACGGTTCATACAAATGGAGCTGCAGCAAGCGCAATAACATCCAAAATGGCTCATACATAAAGGTGTTAGTATGTGCTCATCCAAAAGATGCAAATGAAAAAATTGGACCAGGTTTGAGTGTTGCAAAACTTAAGTTCCATGCATCTTTGAAAGACATCGTTCCTAGAAGACATGCTAAGGAAAGCTCCCTGTGCAAGGCTTTGCAGCTATGCCTACAATGCCGTCTAGACCAACAATTGTGGCTAATAAAAGGCCTACTCTAGCACCTCTCTAAAGTTTAATGTTGGATGGAATTTCAAGGCCTAGTTGACTAATGTCTCTATGATCTCAATCAAACAAGTAGATTGTTGAATGTAATAAACACTAAAATTAAATTTCAAACTACAGCATCAATCACATAGCTAGAAATTAAACAACGAATGCATAAAAATTAATTTCACAAAAAACACACACAAATAGACAAGTCATTAATCCTTCAAATCAGTTTTTCAATACTTCTAAAAGAAATTTAAACGGAAACCTCAACACGCTGCTCAAGAAAGCAGCATGCATGGATACCAAAAAACAACCTAAAATGAGCTTGTATAGCTTGCTAAAAAACACAAAAATAACATAAAATTGATGTACAACCTAGATGACAGTTTGTACAGCTTCTATGTGTTGAAAATTGGGGCAGCTATGGGACAAATTTCCCCATAGGAACCCAAAGACCCCAAATGAAGTCCATCTTGCCCCAAGGAAGAATTCAAATTGACAAAGAAAATATTATTTTACGTGGCAAATATATTTGGGGCAAGCATATTTGTCAAAGCAATAATCAATAATTCAAATTCATGTGTTTCCCTCCAAAATATATATGTCGGCCTCATAAACAAGTTCAAGTTGGCTTCTCTCCAAGAGGTGCCATTTCGCATCACAAATCCACTATATATACCCAATCAAGTTAATCATCTCAAGGGCAATTCGGATCACTATACTTGTGGGTTGATGCATCTCTTATGGCTCGCTTCTAATCTGTGGTGGCTCGCATCTCTTGTGGATCGTATCATTTGTAACTCTGTGGCTAGCATATCACATGTGGCTCACATAATACTATGGCTCTATGACTCGCACATTACCATGGCTCTGTGGTTTTGTAGCTCGCACATTACCGTGGCTTTGTGGCTCTATGGCTCACACATTACCATGGCTCTATGGCTCGAATAATACGGTGAATCTGAGGCTTGCATTATTGTTATGGCTTGCATATGATTTGACTCATAGCATGGATTATATACAAAGTAGTTCACATGGTTTGTATTGCATCATATATCTATGATTCGCCATCACAGTGACTTGCTTTTCAGTAGCTTGTATCTTCAGTTGTTAAATCTCAGTGACTCGCAATGGATTGCAATACTTTGTGGCTCATTGTTAAACCTCAGTGGCATCGATTGACATTAATGGAGTGGCATCACATCTCTGAGGCTTGACATTATCACGGTGGCTTGCTCTATGTTTCCAGTGGCCTGCACTCTTTCTACAACATGTATTTCTTGTGGCTGAGGCTAGCATACTTTTTCGTGTTCACATTCTATCTAACAGTGACTTGCATTCATATCTATCAGTAGCTCGCATATCTAACTGTCTTACATTTCATATCTCTGGAGCTCGCAGTCTCTGTCTCTGTATGGCTCACTTTTATTCAAGTGGCTCGCATTATGTTTTTCTAAGGCTTGTATTGTATCTCTGAGGTTTGCTTTGTATACCTAAGCTCACATAGTTATCTCTAAGGTTTTCTTTGTATCCTTGAGATCGCATTGTTATCTCTGAGTGATGTATGGACAGTTACCTTGTTGACAAAGAATCAGTAAATGACAATGAGTCAAAGATCAATATAACAATGACTTTGATAACAGTGACACTAATGCATGACAATGATCTTGAAAGCGACCTTGATACATATGTGCTCTTGATATCTTGATATATAACAGTGATCAATATGTATAACAATGACTTTGAAAAATGACATGACAGTAACCTTGACTATGGCAGTGACCTCATTGCATAACGGTGAATTTGATGAATGAAAGTGGCAGTGGCAGTGACAGTGACCTTGTTGATGACTGACAATGGCAGTGACAGTGACCTTGTTGATGAATGTCAGGGGCAATGACATTGACCTTGTTAATGAATGACAGTGGCATTGACAGTGACCTAGTTGATGAATGACAGTGGCAGTGACAGTGACCTTGTTGATGAATGTCAGGGGCATTGGCAGTGACCTTGTTGATGAATGACAATGGCAGTGACAGTGACCTTGTTGATGAATGTCAGGGGCATTGACAGTGACCTTGTTGATGAATGACAGTGGCATTGACAGTGACCTTGTTGATGAATGACAGTGACAGTGATAATAACCTTGATATAGCACTCTGATCCATCGTTTATCTCTACGACGATGATATGGCAGTGCTAACAGTCTGTCTACAGTACTCTTGTGACAGTGATACAGAGACCTGTGTATACTTGTTTGCTACCGGGTTTGGCCTAGGAGGCCTAATGTATTGGATGATGTAAAAATGTGTCTCATACTTATTGTACATTATATCTCAGCTAAACATTTGATGAATATCTAAAGAAGAAGAATTTGGTTGGGTTTTCCCCCTTGTGGGGTTTTTCCCTGGTCTCTGACCTAGATCTTCTGTCTCTATTGAGTAGGTTTTTCTTTCGTTGTTCCTTACTGTTTCGCTGCATTGTTGATGTTATTGTTCTCTTTACATAGTTGCTAATGATGATATGATGTTATCGGGTGAATGCAATATGAAAATGTTGGAAAAGTTTAAAAATGCAATTATCTATAGCAGAGAGCAATCTTGCCCTAAAAATTAACAGTACGAATCTATTTGTATGGTTGTAAAAGATCTGTACGGAATTGTCCATAAAACTATACACAAATGTAAGAGCTCTTGACTTGAATTACATGTTGCCCTAGAAAACCTCTTCTCTGGTTGCCTACTCTCTCCATTGCTCAACCACTCAAGTGTGTGTGGAAAAGCCTCTACCCTGGCCTATCATTTAGCAAGGAATTTATTTTTACGATTACTCCTAGTGTAAGTACAAATTTAGCCTCAACTACTAAAAATAAGACTTTTACTTCTCTACTAAAGTGAATTACAAAATATAATTACTTTTCCCAAATTATAATTACTTTTCAAAAATATATTGAACTACCTCGCATATGTTCACACTAAGCATGTGTGCAAGTTCCTATCTGAAATTCAATTCTAAACACTCTCTCTTAGCAATGAAGGAATTTTGCACCAATCCAAGTTTGTCTTTGAGTGCCTCAACCTACCCTTTTGACATGGGCCTGTTAAGAATATCAACTAGCTCCTGATCTGTGGGAATTTGCTGGAGCTTCATTGCTCCCTCCTAAACCCTGTCTCGTATGAAGTGATATTTGATCTCTATATGATTGGACCTATCATGAAATACTGTATTTTCAAAGAAATTGATACAACTCCAATCAAACAATCCATTTAGTGACTTGCAAAGCCAAATACAGAAGTACTACATGCCTTGTATTCTACCTTTGTTCAGCTAAGTTCCATGGAAGACTGCTTCATATTAAACCATGATACCATTGTCGATCCCAAGCTAAAGCAACACCCTGAGGTACTCTTTGTATGTAGCACTGCCTATCCAATTTGAGACTACATAACCTTGCAACTTCACTTCACCATCTCCAAGATACCTCAGACCTATTCCATTGTGCCCCTCAAATACCTGACAACATGTTTTGCTACTACCCACTACTATTGTCTTCGCTCCATTGTGAATTCACTCAAGGTGTTCGATACATAACATATATCTGGCCTAGTGTTGACCAAGTCACCAAATACATCAAGGAACTTGTCCGCTATTTGTACTTGTGGGATCCAACAACTTTGAATTTTAATTTATCACCTTCCTCCTATTAGTGATCATGGGTGTGACCATAAGTCTGCAATCCTCCATCTAAAACATCCTCAAGATCTAAATTGCATACTTACCTTGCACAAGGAAAATCTCTCCTAGTCTTTGTCAGACCTCCAACCCTCAGAAGTAATGCATCAAACCAAAGTTGACTACCACCATGTCAACTTTGCACCCTGCAATGGGCCCCTCTACATTTATCAAAAACAAGTAATTTACATAAAACGTGAAAATAAGAAGATCAATCTAAACAAATATAGTGTAAGTTAGAATCTGCTTGGCTTTTGGTGAAGCCCATACTCTATAGATATCCTGGAATACCACGCTTTCGGTGATTGCTCGAGTCCATACAAGGCTTTCTTAAGCCTGCACACATGGGACTCCTTTCCATGTACCTCAAATCCCTCAGGTTGCTCAATGTACACTTCTTCCTCAATGATCCTATTGAGGAAAGTTGTCTGCACATCCAGCTAATCTATTCTCCATCCAATAAATGCAACCAACAACATAACAACTCTAATAGAAGTGTACTAGGTTGCTCCATGTACACTTCTTCCTCAATGATCCTATTGAGGAAAGTTGTCTCCACATCCACCTAATCTATTCTCCATCCAAAAAATGAAACCAACAACATAACAACACTAATAGAAGTGTACTTCCCACCTGGAGTAAATGTCTAACCATCTGTGGTTCATTCCCTCTTCATAGGAGAACCCTCTTGCCACAAACCTCAATTTGAACTTCTTAATGTTGCCATATGCAACATACTTGAACTTGTAGAGCCACCTGGAACTCATAACTAGCTTCCCCTTCGATCTTGGCACTATCTCCTAAACATCATTCTTCATGATGGAGGTGTACTTCACCATGCAAACCCATGATACTAGAAGGCTAAAAATCTAGCATGTTGCTCATCAATGCCATATCGTCAAGGAACTTCCTCGAACATCTACTCCCCCATGAAATTGCTTGTAGCTTATCAATGTCATATAGTCAAGAAACTTCTTTGAAGATCTACTATACATGAAATTGCTCCTGAACATCCCTTAAAAGTCTAACCCAGCCATCGAGGTCTCCCAATAGAAGTAAAAGGGGCATTTGTCCTCCCTTCTTCTTTGGAAGGCTATTGTACTACTTCGAAAATCACTAGTGACCCAAGCTCAACCTTCAAGGCATCTCACTCATCATGCTCTTTCAATGGAATAGGATCATGGGACTTCTCAATTGCAAAGTCCTCCTCAACCTTTACATCCTAGCTCACTATTGTCTTCCTTTGCTCTCAAATATAGGTCATATAAGCCTTTTAAGTCTCATTATAACCCACAAATAGACCCCTCATGTTAATGGGGACCAACTTGATCCTCTTCTCTATCAGTACATGGATATAAGCTAAACAACAAAAGATGTAGAAATGACTCACCTCTGGCCTCACAACATTCAATGACTCCTTTGGTATCTTGCCCTCCAAGATCTTGTGAAGACATCATAGCTAGATGTAGACTATTATTTTTCATACCACTGCCCAAAGAAACATCATCAAATCCTTGTCATGTAACATGGCTTTAGCGGCCCCTATGATGGATTAATTCTTCCACTTTACAATGCCATTATGGGTTGTATGAATCTATCAACTCCATGTTGATTCCAGGCCTTTGAACTCCTTGGAGGTATACTCTCCCAAATTTTCTGACTCAACACTTTGATCTTCTTTCTATCTGGTTTTCAACTAGATATTTGAACTTCTAGAACCTAACAAAGACCTCATCCTTGGTCTTTTAGAAGTAGATCCAGGTCTTGCGAGAAAAATCATCAATAAGGAAAACATAATATGTGCTTCATGTTATTGATGTTAATGACATCAATCCACAAACAACTGAATAAACTAGGTCTAGAATCCCCTTAGACCTATGCTCACTGCTTGGGAAAGTAGTGTTTGCATGCTTATCAAACATGCAACCTTTGCATTCAGCATGTCGCTCAACGTTGAACTTCGAAAGACCTGTGACAATATTCCGCATCAAAGGTAATGCCCTGTGATGCAGGTGCTCCATCTTCTTGTGCCACAACTCACATAAGTTGTCATTGTTATGCACCAAAGCTCGAACATATTCACCCTACAACCGTGTACAAAATACCTTCTCACTTGAGCTATATTTGGGCTAGAATACTTCGACCCACAAATATTTTTTGGTTCTTGAATTCCATTTAAGATGCCCTATACTCCATGACCAAAAGTAAAAGAAAAGTCTTCCTACGACTTGTAAAAAACAAGACATCATGAATATATAAAGAATTAGCTAACATGAGCTGGAAGGGAATAGTATCAACTCCAACGATTGGATACTTGGCATCATCACCAAGATCAACATGTACTCTTGAGTCTTGCAACTTCGGACTAGAAAACAATTGGTGGGCCAATGTCATATGTTGAAATTCCCAATTATCCGCATACTATACATCTCTCGAAATCGTGCTAGTAGAAAGCCGAGATATCATCGAGAGGTACCTCTCAAACTTGGAAACAAACTTGTCGTTCTGAGTTTCTGTATAAACTATTACTTGTTCCTATTGCTTCATTTTACCCTTCTTCTCTAGACACTGTGATGCATAATTATTGTGCTTACGACAAACGAAGCATTTTATTTTACTCAAGCTCTTCCCTGACTATGAGGTTGAATCCTCACTCTTTCCCCTACCCTTGTTGAGTCTTTAACCTCTGCTCTTATTTGACTAACCAAATAGAATTAGGTTCTCATCACCACCCTTCTTACTAGCCTTTGACTCCATTCAACACATTTGAATGCATTATATAGCATAACACTTGAATCACATTGATTCAAACATCAATCATGTACAATGATCCTGCACACATATTCCAATGTTTGTTAAAGTCATAATAGACATAAAAGCTTTATTACAATCCAAACTTTCAATGATGGTCATAAATTCTTCATAGATTCACCACTAATATTATGTTAGGCATCCACATCATAATTGTACTTCCCAATTAAAGCCTCGAGGGTTAGCTCAATTGGTCAAGTCCCCGTCATTAAAGCACCTCTGCTATTGAGAGGTCATAGGTTCAATTGTCTTGACACCCTCAAGGTCAGGCTCTTTGGTTGACCTAGCAGGAAGTGATCCCTTCAGGTGGATCGGACTAGTACAAATAATACATGGATGTAGCAGTCATTGATCTTTGGGATACGTGAACCACATAGACCAAAAAGAAAATACTTCTCAATCACAATTTCAAACACATTTTGTGATATTTCCCTAAATTTTTGTCATAATCAATAATATCAAAATGGAATTTAAATCCAGAAACAATTTGAAAAGCATCATTATGCACAAACCAATCATGTTAAAGTATCATTAAATCATCCACATTCGTTTGTGTTGATTTTATAGCATCGGGAAGTGTTCCATGTCTCAAATTTGGTCGAGAGGCTTGGACAACAATTATCCAGAGAACCCAGAAATCGTTGGTGGAAATTCCACTCGGATCTTACTTTATTAAAATAATTAATTAATTTAATGTGGACCCTAAGTCCAAACTTAGGGAAATTAAATAATTAAATGGTATTAATAAAGCAGAGTGTGAATCTTCTAGAAAAAGGAGATCAAGTCATCTTTTAATCTGAGCCATTGATTAAAGATATAATCTTGGTCGTTGATTCATCAGCGAGAAGATTATATAAGAAGAGGCTTGAAGGTCATTTGGAAATTAAGTTGGGCACATTCTCAGTACTCGAAGGAAATCGATTCTGAAGTAAGAGAATTCGATTTCAATGGGTGAGTTTGTAGAGGCGGGATTGCAAAGGCAGAAGGAGGAGGGAGAAGTCAGTTGACAGAGAAGCAGGAGGCAGAAGGGTGAAGGGAAGGTATTGCTAAGCAGTGGCATCAAGCCCTCCACGTTGAATTACGCAGTCCAAAAAGGGACTGCGCAGAGCAGCTACACAAGATGACGCAGAGGGTATAGCAGGACATCCCGTGTGTAAGGAATACTTCCGGAGGGTCCAGAAAATTCATGCCAGATGTATGCTATTTTATTTTTCTCACCAAGACTTACTGTAAAAGATCTTTTCATTGCTAAAGATAAATACAAACCCTCATATGCTGCACCGGTTTTCCCACATTGGTTTTTTTCGGGGATAATTGTCCAAAAATAATTGTGTTCATATGGTTGTTTCTATTGTGCTACATATGTTATTTCTGTTCTTCTAACTTTGATTAGAGTGAAGTAATGCAACTGTGTTTATTTCAAAATTTACTGAAGCATCTGTAAATAACTTATCTTATAAGTAGGAAAATTAAATCAATCATTGCAGTAATAACTTTCAAATATGAAAATTTCACATGGTATCAAAGCAAAAGGCTAAAATCAGAAAGGGAGGATCTGCTATGGACCAAAGATCTGACATTCAGAAGGATCCACGCAGTCAGAAGGACTCACACAGTCCTCCAAAGCACTCAGAAACGCAAAGGGAACATGACATGATTGTGTTGGCACCCAGACTAGAGGAGGATCTCGCTTGTGTATCAAGCACAGCACCTCTAGGTGTTTGGTATATTGACAGTGGAGCATCTGCTCATATGACGGGAGTTCGAGAATGTTTTTCGAGCTACCAAGAAGAACAGATGAATTTCCAGATTACTATGGGAAACAAGGCCAAGTGTACCCCTGTTGGAAGAGGTACCATAACATTTTAGACAGAAGCTGGCAACAAGATTCGGGCCACAAACATTCTGCATGTACCAGGGTTGGGAATGAATTTGCTCTCAGTGTCTCAGCTCTAGAACAAGAGTTATGACGTATACTTCATTGAAAACAAAGTTTATGTCAAGCATCCTAGCTGGAACAAGAAGGCACAAATTGAAGTGAGGAGCCATAAACTATATAAGCTACAGTTCGAATCCCCAGTGGCTCTGATTGGCAATACGGACGAAAGAGATCTGAATGAATTATGGCACAGAAGGATGGGGCATCTACATCATGGAGCCTTGAAGATTCTCAAGAAGACTGTCATAGGAGCTCTAGAACTCAACACAAGGAGAGATGAAGTCTGTAGGGGATGCATACCTGGGAAGTATGCTAAAGCAACATTTCCAAGAAGCAGCTTGGAGTTGATACACTCAGATATTTGCAGTCCAATGTCCACAACCACTCTTAGTGGTGCAAAGTATTTTGCTACCTTTATTGATGATCATTCTAGAAAGACTTGGATATACTTTCTCAAAACCAAAGATGAAGTCTTTGAACGTTTCAAAGAATTCAAAGCGTTGGTAGAAAATTCAATAGGAAAGAAGATCAAGAAGTTGCAGTCAGATAATGGTGGAGAGTATATTGATAAAGACTTCACCAGTTTCTGCGTAAAGGAAGGCATCAAGAGAGAATGGACAGCTCCATACAATCCAGAGCAGAATGGAGTTGCAGAAAGGAAGAACCGGACCATTGTAGAAGCTGCAAGGGCAATGCTATATGACCAAGATATGTCCAAATTTTTGTGGGCAGGAGCCTGCAATACAACTGTGTATGTGCAGAATAGGTACCCCATAGAGCATTGGGGAACGTAACTCCTAAGAGTAGGTTCACAGGCAGCAAACAGGGGGTGAGCCATATTAGAATATTTGGCAACATGGTGTATTGCCACGTTCCAGATGAGAAGAGAAAGGAGTTGGATCAGATTGCGGAAAAGGGTTATCTTGTGGGCTATAGTGAAAATGTGAAGGCTTATCGCATCTATATTCCAGAAAACAAGAAGATAGTAGTAAGGCAGGACATGAAATTCATGGAGGAGAAAGCCTTCAGGAAATCCCGAGAAATGGCTACAAATACACAGATTGAGGAGGATCCACTAGTACAGCCTCAACAGCCTACAGAGGATGGGTCAAGTGACTCTCCATGGCACAAGGATTCTGACGAGAGTTCCTCCGAAGAAGAGCAGGCAGGAGAGTAGGTAAGATTGCTCACCACCAGTGGAAGACCGAGCAGAGAACTCCAATAAATTCTAAAGGATACAAATGAATTTGTTGGAGCCCCTAAAGACGGGAAGAGGGTACGGAGGCAACCTGACAAATACCACACCCTGGTAGCTCAAGTTGGAGAACCCTCCAGCTTTCGGGAGGAAGCTCAGCATCAGGTGTGGGTGGATGCCATGGTGGAGGAGTATAGCTCCATCATGACAAATGATGTCTGGGAAGTAGTCCCTAGACCACAGAACAAATCAGTTGTAGGATCAAGGTGGATCTATAAGATCAAGTATGCTGCAAACGGCAGCATAGAGAAGTTCAAGGCCAAATTTGTGGCTAAGGGGTACGCATAAAAGGAAGGGATCGATTATGAGGAAACCTTCGCCCCTGTAGCTCACTACACTTCTATCGGACCTATCATCTCTCTAGCAGCGCAGATGGGATGGGAGATTCACCAGATGGATGTCAAGACAACGTTCTTGAACGGGGTGATAGAGGACGAAGTGTACATAAAACAGCCAAAGGGCTTCGAGACACATGAGCAGAAGACTCATGTTTGTAGGCTTAAGAATGCCTTGTACGGCCTAAAACAAGCCCCAAGAGCATGGTATGGGCGAATTGATAGCTATTTGCAAAAGATGGGGTTCGTCAAGAGTGACGCAGATCCCAGTCTCTATTACTTGAGAGTATGGGGATGAGCCATTGATCCTGGTATTATATGTAGATGATCTGTTTCTTACTGGATCATCTAAGCTCATCAAGGACTGCAAAGAGAATCTGGCTACTGAATTCGACATAAAGGATCTAGGGTAGATGCATTATTTTCTTGGTTTGGAGGTTTGGCAGCAGAAGGGAGAAATCTTCCTGGGACAAGGAAGATACACTACAGAAATCCTGAAAAGATTTCAGATGGAAGACTGTAGACCCATGGCCACACCAATGATTAAAAACTGGAAGACGATAGACACAATAGAAGATGATGAGGTTGATCCCACCTTGTATAGGCAGCTCATCGAATCATTGATGTATCTGGTCAATACTAGACCAGACATCTGTTATGTACTGAATACCCTCAGCCAGTTCATCGTAGAACCAATGAGCACTCACTGGGCAGCAGCCAAACATGTTCTCAGATATCTAAAGAGGACAATCGAGTATGGATTGAAGTACACCAAGGGCAAGGAGGTCCAATTGAGTGGGTTTACAGATGCAGATTGGGCTGGAAGCACAGTGGATCAGAAGAGTACCAATGGGCATTGTTTCAGTCTCAGATCAAGGATTGACCTCCTGGTGCAGTAGGAAACAGAAGTCTGTCACACTAAGTTTTGTCGAGGCAGAGTATATGGCAGAAGCACAGCTTCGTGCGAGGCCATATGGCTTTGTAAATTACTCTTCTGATCCACTGTACATCAAGAGTTGATAATCAGAGAACCAACCGGGATTACATGTGATAATCAGAGTTGCATCAATCTCTCTAAGAATCCGGTGTTTCATGACCGGTCGAAACACATTGAGATTCAGTGCCACTTCATCAGGGACTATGTCCAACGGGGAGTACTACAGTTGAGGTACACTCCTACAGGGGAACAGGTGGAAAATATCCTCACCAAGGCTCTAAGTCAGATTAAGTTTACTTACTTCAGAGAGAATATGGGGATGGTCGACAACCCCTTCCATTAGAGGAATGGGTGGTCTACAGAGCCAGAGGGAGCTGCAATACGGATGAGGTAGTGGCAAAGATAGTGTCACAGGCAGCAGTACAAAGGGCAACAATGCAGAGATGAGGGGTAGCAACCAGGACATCAACAGTGCAGCAGATGTTCTAGAATCAGAAGCTGTACAGTGGTACATTGCTTGAACACTTTCCTCGCTAAGAGGGGGTGTTGATTTTATAGCATCGGAAAGTGTTCCAAGTCTCAAATTTGGTGGAGAGGCTTGAACAGCAGTTATCTAGAGAACCCATAAATCGTTTGTGGAAATACCACTCGAATCTTGCTTTATTAAAATAATTAATTATTTTAATGTGGACCCTAAGTCTTGGTCGTTGATTCATCAGCGAGAAGATTATAAGAAGAGTCTTGAGGGTCATTTGGAAATTAAGCAGGGCACATTCTCAGTACCCGAAGAAAATCGATTCTGAAGTAAGAGAATTCAATTTCAGTGAGTGAGTTTGTAGAGGCAAGATTGTCGAGGCAAAAGGAGGGAGAAGTCAACTGATAGAGAAGGAGGAGGCAAAAGGGTGAAGGGAAGGCAGTGTTGAGCAGCAGCATCAAGCCCTCTACGCAGAATTACGCTGTCCAGGAAGGCACTGCGCAGAGCAGCTATGCAGGATGATGCAGAGGGTGTAGGAGGACATCCCGTGTGTCGGGAATGCTTCCGGAGGGTCTGGAAAATTCATGCCAAGTGTATGCTATTTTATTTTTCTCACCAAGACTTCTGTAAAAGATCTTTTCATTGTTGAAGATAAATACAAACCCTCGTTTGCTGCAGTGGTTTTCCCACATTGGTTTTTTCCAGGGACAATTATCCAAAAATAATTGTGTTCATATGGTTGTTTCTATTGTGCTACATGTGTTCTTTCTGTTCTTCTACTTTTGATTAAAGTGAAGTACTGCAGCTGTGTTTATTTCAAAATTTACTGAAGCATTTGTAAATAACTTATCTAATAAGTAGGCGAATTAAATCAATCACTGCAGTAATAATTTTCAGATCTGAAAATTTCACAGTTTGATGCACTTAGAAGAATGCACAAAGCAATCATACAAGTGACAACGAATATGGGTCCTTTGAAACCAGAATTATACATAGGCTCAAACTAAACTTGCCAATTATGAAATGTCAACAAGTGCATGAGGCATGCAATTATATTGGAAAAATGAAGGATTTACTAGTGTGAGGGTCGAGCTAACCATTGTCTCCTCATCAAATCTATGGGCCCAAAAAGTCCAATTAATCCAGGGTCCCATTGTGTTCCCAATAACCCTAAAACATTTTTTGATGCGAAGAATGTTGAAATCTGGAAAAGAAACATTACAACTTTTACTTGCCATTAAAAAATACTTCTCAAATAAACTAAAGAAACTATCATCGAAGAAATGCCTCATAGATAAAATACATAAAATAAGATGATTATATTAATGTCTAACAATTGACCCTTTCAAGACTGTTGAGTACAATGGTCTCAATACTGTTGAAAAATTAAGTACCTATGGTCGGTATTTGTCATTGGAAAACCATGGAGAAAATTCAAAATTATGTCGGCCCTCATACCCTACAAGTTGACCCCACTTGGGCTAATTAGCCCTCCTCACACACATGTAAATAGGGCATCGATTGGACTCATTTGGAGCATCAATTCACACAAGTTCGATTTGCAATTTCAGAGAGAGACACCACACTTTCAAAGGACAGAAAGGCTTCTTTTGATCTGCGTTGACTTTCTTCTTAGAGTTGGGTTGACTGTGTTTGATTTGGGCATCTTGGCATCTGTTTGACCATTGTTCTAAACATCTTGGAAGGTTGAATACTTCAAAAGTTCATTGACTCTTGTTGATTGGGATTTCACTACTGCATTGACTCATTAACCAGCATTGTCTGCAGCCTTGACTAGTGGTTTGGCCGAAGCTTTTTGGACTGTTGCATTGATTGTTTATGTGGCTACCTTAGGACTGAATTTCTGCCTATTATTCAGTCACCTAAGGGCCGAAATTTGGCCTCTCTGTGCAGACATATGTCATTGACCAGAAGTTGAATTTTCTCTCCCCCGTGGACATTATTAAGGTCAGATTTTGGATTTTGTTGGAATATTTTTGATGTATTGTTGATGGACAAAAAATTTCTCTCACAAGGAGAGAATTTGGTTGGGTTTTCCCCTTGTGGGTTTTGCCCTTGTTGTGAGCCTAATTCTTGGTGTCTCTTATCTATTGTTTACTGTTTACTGTGATCTCTATATTGGTCTATTGATGAACTGAATGGTTGAAGTTTTTCATGTATAGCTACTTGATGATCGAAGTATAAAGAAAAGAATGGTTACATCAATAGAATTAGTTATCAATTGTGAAAAACTACATTAGACTTGACTATACTAGAAAGTCAACAAATACAAAGCAGGAGTACTAAAAAGACTCTTATATAACGAACAAGAAGTAAAGAAGAAACATGAAGTCTATATGTGAAAACATGAGAAAACCCTTACATCCAGTTGCAAGCAACTACAATGAGAGGAATATGTCCAGAGGGAAAGGATCTAACGACTAAATCACAATCCACTACATCTATCTCTCTTAACATCTAAGCTTGAATGAAGAAAACTAAAAATAGTATGATACCATAAAGAGGAGCCAAGAGAAGATCAACAGCCTCTACTACATTTTTGCCTGGATGTTATAGGCTATAACTCATTGATGATGTCTAGGTGATCCGATCTACCTGTTGGTAAGGCATTTGGTCCAATGACATCCCTAAAGTCTACGGGAGGGAGGAAAGGTCCCTCTAGTCCACACTGATCTCGAGTTAGAAGCAATGTTGTCATCAGCATATCTCTTAGTGCCCTTAGCTGATGGGAGCATCATAAAAAAGGAGGTAATTTGTTGAACATGATTCGGCCTAGGAGGACATTAGAGAACATTGTTATGAATATAATTCATAACAAATATATTAAATATAGTTATTAATAGTTAAATAGGGATTATGTAAGTAGTCATTAAGTTAGTGAAAGGGCATGTCTAAAAGACATGCGCAGTCATGAAAGGCCACCTGCATAGGTATATAAGCAGGGCCTCATTGTAACATTTTAGCATCATCTCTTATACATTTTATATATAATATATTATTATTACAATACCTCTTGTGTATTTTATAAATTAAGTCAACAAGCCTACAACTTTGTTGCTCCATTTGGTATCAGAGGAGCGATCTTCTCACCTGGAAGGAAGCACCTACGCCACTGTTGGCTGCCTTCAGCTGTTACATGTGGTGCCTCGAATCGCTGCCGCTCAATGTCTTCATCAATGACGATGGACGATTTCAACAAAAAGTTGATCGAACTTGAGAGTAAGATCAATAATAATTCCGATAAATTCACTAAAAGATTAACCAATCTTGAGGATAAGGTTACAGGAAATTCTAACAACATTAAAAAACTTCAAGACACAATAGATCAGATAGAAAGACAAATTTGGCTAAATCATAGAGAGGCCACAGACAATCATAACAAAGCAATGCAGAAGATAAACGCCATTTTGGACAAGATTAATCTTACGCAAAAACCAATATTCCCGAATATTGAACATAGTCAACAGAACAATTCAGCCGATTCAGAAAATTCAAAAGATAATCATGAAAAATCACTACATTGTGTAGAAGATCAAGTTATGAAAATTTCAGATTCAAATGAAAATGATGTGAAGGAAAAATATTTTGAGAAACAAGAAGAAAACCACTCAAATTCCGAATCCAATTGGGATTATGAAGAAAAATAATACATTAATGATGATGAAGAAAACCATGATCAAAATGGTGAGAATTATGCACAAAACATTACATTTAATAATGGAAGAGATAAACTAGATCATAATGAAGAAGATCCACCTAGAGATGGAGATGATTTCAAACAAATTTATCCCCAACAACTTCAAAGGGTCGATGAATTTAACTTCGTTGTTAATATCTTATTCGCCATTAAAACCCACAGTGTAAATGCTGAAAGTAATGATGTTGGATCACCTTCCTTACAATCAAATTTCAGTATTGATTCTTTTTGTGTCATTTATGCCCACAATATGAATGATGACATGCCTCGTATCAAAAAGAATTCATTTCCTTATGAAAATAATTATGGTTTTATTAATTCTAATAATCATTATAATTCATATGCCCTCAAACCTCGAAGTAAAAATACAAGGGAAGCCTTACCTTTAAGAGTAGTGATATGGGAAGGTTTTTGTCTTAGTTATGGAAAGAATGGTGGAAAGTTTGAAATAAATGCATGCGAAAAAAGGAAGTTGAATGCGAAAAAAAGAAGTTACATACTGCCTCCCACAACACCTGAGGATGTTGAAGTGAATAATAAGACTCTTGTACTTGATATCAAGCAAACCCTGGTCCTTGTAATCGGAAAAGAAGACTATGGACCAACAGGAAAGCCTACCCACTTCGATTTTAGCAAGGATATTGATGATGCACTGCGTTGCAAAGCACTTCCAAATGGAGATTTCAAAGTTGGAGTCCTTATTGAAATAGTTACAAATTTTGTTCTCTTGGGTACACCTCGTGATGAAGAAGCTTCTGAACGACGCACATCTGTTTACTTGGTTGAGAGGAAAATAGATATGCTCCCAAAACCACTTACTGAAGATATATGCTCCCTCCGTTCAGATGTTTAAAGATTGGCCTTTTCAGTTCTTTGGGAAATGACTCCTTCAGCAGATAATGTTTCTGTGAGATTTACCAAAAGTGTTATCAAGTCATATGCAGCGTTGTCTTACATTGAGGCTCAAGCACGAATGGATGACAGTCGCATGGTTGATCCTATAACAGTCGTTCTGCGCAATATGAATTCATTAGCAAAGATCATGAGGGCCAGACGGATTGAGAGAGGAGCTCTGACTCTTGCAACTACAGAGGTTAAGTTTGACATAGCCACTGAAACACATGATCCACTTGATATTGGTGTTAATCAAATTCGTGAGGCAAATCAAATGGTTGAGGAGTTTATGCTAATTGCAAATGTTTCAGTTGCTGAGAAAATATTAAAACACTTCCCTCTGTGTTCACTTATGAGGCATCATCCAAGTCCAACGCCCGAAATGCTTGAACCTTTGTTGTGCATAACAACGTGTGTCGAAATTGAACTGGATATTTCATCTTCAAAAGCATTAGTTGATTCTCTTGATCGGGCCGTGGATGATGATCCATATTTTAACAAGCTGGTCTGAATTCCTACAACACGATGTATGACCCAGGCAGTTTATTTCTGCAATGGAGATCTCACTCCTCCGGAATTCCATCATTATGGTCTTGCATCTCCCTTGTATACCCATTTTACATCACCAGTTTGTCGATATGCAGATGTTATAGTTCACAGATTACTTGTCGTTGCTTTGGATTTGTATAAGTTACCTGTTGTGTTTCAAGACCAGGGCACTCGTATCACTGTTTAAAACTCATTAACGAAAAATCTAGGCTTCTGGTTGCAAATATAAATATTGGTCATGCGGATAGTGTAAATACACACGTCCTGGCTTCCAACGGAGTGCATGAGAAAAATGACGTGTGGACGCGACTCTAGTTGAAGCACTGAGCGGAATTGGGCCTACCTATTGCTCTTAATTATAGATAAACAAAAATACTTATAATAAATCGTAAAGTACTTTATAAAAAATTGTTAAAGTAACTTTATTATTTTATAAAGTTACCTTAGATAATAAAAAAATTATTAATTAATTAATTTAATATTAATTATAAAAAATAAAAATAAAAATAAATAAGAAGAAGGAGGGTTCAAAACATCATTTAAAAAAAAAAAAAAATTAAACAAAAAACCTTAGTTTCAAAGACAATATTACGAGAGAATTCTACAACATAAGGTACTCTATATGATAAGGTACCAATGCTGAATGACATATGCCAAGAAGATAATCCCAAGCAAAGAAAATTGTCGAAAAATTAAGCTTCGAGGACAAAGCTTTTCGAGAGGAAGGCAATGTTATGAATATAATTCATAACAAATATATTAAATATAGTTATTTATAGTTAAATAGGGATTATGTAAGTAGTCATTAAGTTAGTGAAAGGGCATGTCTAAAAGACATGCCCATTCATGAAAGGCCACCTACATAGGTATATAAGCAGGGCCTCATTGTAACATTTTGGCATCATCTCTTATACATTTTATATATAATATATTATTATTACAATACCTCTTGTGTATTTTATAAATTAAGTCAACAAGCCTACAGCTTTGTTGCTCCAAACATGGGTACAAATCCTTACAGCCTCTTGCATGTAAAGGGTTAGACATCTATAGTCTAAGTAGTGGAAGAAACTAGAACGAGTCTAGATTCCCCTGAACAAGAAATGAAATCTCCCATGGATCTCATAACAAAAGAGGCAATGGAAGATGAAGCACTCCTTTGTTTCAATCTCTTTAGTGTTCCATCTCAATCCAAAGTATATGGTAATCAAATTTGAACTATCCCAAAGGGTTCTGAATGGCATGTTGAAGAATCAATGCAGTTATATTAGGGTTTGATTCTTCAATCTTGATAATGACTTGTGAGTGTGTTAACTTCTTTTACTTCTTTGTTATCTTATCTTTCATCGAGAAATTACCATATTATGTGTGTATGAAGATCAAAAACAAGAGACACTATGCTAGGAAAAACCCTCTCAAGGGGAAAACCCAGTCAAGATAATTCTTCCTTTCAATAGTATTCTTTGAGACTCTTCACCCTATACATGAGCCAAACTTTCCCTCCACACCAACTCGGCCTTCCAGATCTTCGACCCAGCAGCAGCAGCAACTTGTCCTCCAGCGACTTCGCCTAGGCAGCAGATTCAACAGCAGCAGAAGCATCAAACACTAGAAGATTTCGATCTCCCAAGAGAAGGCATGAAATGCAGAGATTCCTTCACCAAAATTTCGATTTTCTCTTCCTCTTGCTTCTAGACCCGACTCACACTCTTTTCTGCCTCTTCCTTCCAGGTCGCACTTTGTCCCTTGATGCAGTAGATATCAAACTAGCTTGAGAAGTGATGCCCAAATGAATTTGATCTCCTTTCTTGTATAAGCTTCAAGTGAGTTCAAATTGTTGATTTGGGGTAGCATCGAATGTGCTCAAAGTCTCAAATTTTGTGGAGAGGCTTAGACACATGCATTACAGATAACCCAGAAATTGTTTTCGGAAATTCCACCTAGAAACAGTTTTATTTGATAAATCAATTTTTTTTAATGAGGACCCTAAGTCTAACTTAGAAAATTAAAATAATTAATGGGTATTAATTTAAACTGTGGGTTAAACTTCTCAAAAAAGCAAATCAAGTCTAAGTGTAATTTTAGCCATTGATTAGAGATCTAATCTCGGTCATTGAAGTCTCAACGAGAAGACTATAAAGGAAGGCTTGAGGGTCATTTGTAAAATACACCGAAAAGATCAAGTGATCCAGTATCCTGAAGTGAGCAGTGCTCAAGAAGAAAACCAGATCTAAGTGATTCTTCAGTGCAATGGAGGGGCAGAGGCAGTTTTGGAAGGAGGATCTTCTTTGGGGCCAAGCTTCATTAGCAGAGAGGCAGAGAAAGACATGGAGGGAGAAGCACAATGCCCAAAGAGGGTGACGCAGCACCCATAGAGGGTGACGCACGGCCACGCAGACCACACGGAGAGGCAGCGCAGCGTGTCGGAGTTACAGTCCGAGATGTTACTGGGAGATCGAGATTCTGAGCCAGGAGGGCTGGAATCGGATTTTTTGAGAGCAGATCGATGCAGCAGAGGAGGTGACATAGTTCCAAAGCAGTCCCCACCCAAGCCTACGGAGAGGGTGTTGGGGTTTCGTAAGTTCAGCTACCAGATCAGTCGGGACTTGCAGAGTGAGGTATTCTCACTATTTTTTCTCTGTCAGTATTTCTCTGTAACTAATTTGTCCGGTAAGACAATCAGAGATGTATTCAAATATAATTGTTGCTTAATAATAAAACCCTTAGATCTGTTGCACCAGTTTTCCCGCATTAGGTTTTTCCGGGGACATTTGTCCAAAAATAACGGTGTCTTGTGTGTGTTATTTCTTTTGCTCAATTTTTTGTTTCCACATCTAAATGAATTAAGTGAAGGTTGCTTCAGTAATTACTTCAATTTTTTAAGAAGAAATCTGCAAATAACTTTGTCGTTTTAATAACAAGAAGGAGAAGTTAATTCAGTTAGCTACAATAGGATAACAGATCTAGGACTTGGAATTTTCACACCAATTTGTTCCTTTGAGGCCAACTTGATCTCCTTAAGGCCGACTGGATGTGGAGGCCTTCTAAACCATTTTTGACTCAAAAATAAACCTAATTACATGATTCAAAAGCCCAAGATGGGTCAATATAAATCTGTAATGACTAACCTAGAAGTCCACAATGGGGGCCTTAATCTAAATATGACCCAAGCATGAAACTCAGGCTTTAATAAGTCATTTAATAATAAAATAAATGTCAAATGATAATATAAATTCTTTTTCTTTAATTCTTTTGATAAGTACTGTTGACCACACTTTGTCAACAACCCCATAGCAGTACACCCCCACTTTTTCAAATGGGATTCGTCATGTTCGACATGGTCGCGCCATTTAGATTTCATCGACAGTCGACATTTTTATAAATGATGTAAACCCATTCTGCATGTAATGATGTAAATGATCTAAGTAAGACCGTTAATGTATGTAACAACCTAGGTAAGCCTAGTATGTTGTTGATGATTTCTATCCTAGGAGGTTTTTTGTCTCACTAATTCACGTAAGTGATCGGCAGAGTTTTTCCCTCCAGCCTCACCCCAAAGCTAGGGTGGATTTTACCATCATCATGCTAAGTGAGTCCTAGTGTTTTCTATCGAGTCCTTGTAAAAGTAGTTTGAGCTACTTGTCTACTAGATCATATTTTTGAGTCGCAGAATTGGGTATTTATTTGAGGGTCTATACGAATGGGTATTCCCCCTTCATGTATGTAAATGTATTATCTCATGTAAAGAGGGTTGGAAAAATAATTAAAATCCCTCTCAGTCAATTAATTAAATTTTCTGGTCAATTAATTTAAAAAATCTTAAACTAGAAATTTAATTAATTTAGGGTCCTAAGTTAGGATTAAATATTTAAAGGCAAAATTTGTGGGTTCTTGGAAAATGATTTTTGAAAGCCCCAGGCCAAGAGAATAATGAGAATTTTAAGAAATTTTGGACCTTTGGGCCTTGGTGGTTGTTGACACCTAATCCTATGGATGGGTGTGCACATTTATTTTTGTATATTATTTGTTATTAGGAAATAAGGAAGGCCAAGAGTCATTGGGAGCTGAATCCCAATAGCCTCACCTCCCATCTATATAAGCATGTACATTCTTCTCACTAATATACATTGCATTTGAGGAGTTACCTCTGTTTGACATGATATCAGAGCTGCCCACATTTGGCATTTCCCCGCCCCCGTGGTGTAACTCCCCTACCCTTTGCCTGCTTAATATTTTTTAATGTTTTTGTCAAGCCATTAACCGCCAGGACCGTTATCTCCGCATTTTTTCCCTACTAGCACCGACATTTTAGCCCAAATTTCCCGCAGACCGCAGCTCGCAATCAGAATTGCTCATACCCAAATAGCCCCGTAATCGTTTTCCGTGCATTCAAATTCAAATTTTTTTTGTAACAGCCCTTTTGGGCCTCACTCATTCTCCCTACGCCCTCTCCCCTCACTCATTCTCCCTACGCTCCATTTATCCCTGCGCTCACCTCCCCCCTCCTTTTATTCCTGCGCCCTCACCTCCCTCTCTTCCCTACAGCACTTCGCCCTCCTGTCTGCGCTCACCATACACTGCGCTCACCATACACTGCTCCCCATACGCATTCCATATAACACAGTCACGCATATGAAAGCGGTCTCCTTGTTTTAACGTTGTGTTGATATGTTTTAACGCAATGTGTTGATATGTTTTAACGCTGTCACAACAGTACACGCTGTGTCTATTTACTGTCCATATTACATTATATCATAAACACAGTTCATTGCATATACAGTTTATCAACGCTGTCATGGTATCATGGTCTGTCCGCCCGTCTTCTCATACGTAATACCGCCGGTTGTATTGTCATATGGGTTGTATTAACAACGCAATTTTTCCATACCACTGTGTTATTAAATTACAACGCTGTGTTATTTCCATTGCGCTGGTTTAAAACGCTGTGGCATGATATTTAAAACGCTGTGTTGACATTTCATAACGTTGTTTTGTCATATATTACCATCGCTGTGTTGACATTTCATAACGCCGTTTTGTCATATATTTCACATCGCTGTTTTGATATTTGTCACAACATCGCTGAGCTTTATTATTAAAACGCTGTCATACATTGCCATATATTTGTTATATCATACATTGCGCTGTTATATCATTCATGTAAAATTGCATATATTACAATAGTGTTATACCGCCCCTTCCATGGTATGTGTAATGCGCCCCTCCCATAGTCATATATTTCGCCCTTCCCATTCCCCTCCCCCCCTTCCATAGTCATATATTTCGCCCTTCCACTCCATATCATCTTTTCATATACATTTTTTCCCCAAATTAAAAAAAAAAAACATTTTTTTTATGCAGAATCAGTCTATAGCATAGAGTGTTTTTTAAAATTCAGTCTCCAGCAAAGTTTTCTGAGCAGATATAGTTTCCAGAAAGAGTTTTTAAACTCAGAAAATTTTTTCCAGCAAGAGTTTTTGCCCCTGTAATTGAAATATTTCAAGAGTTTGAAGTTTTTATAGCAGAATTTGTTTCCTCTTCAGAAGATTTTTTCCAGCAGTCTAATGCATTCTCTCATCTCTATTGTTGGGATAGTTCTCTCTGGCAAAGAGAACTATCTTGAATGGTCTCGGAAGATTAAACACACACTCATTTTTAATGAGATGTGGAGAGGAATCTGTGAAGGACAAGCAGAAAATCCACCAGAGAAGCCCACTTCAGACAAAGAGCTTGCCATCTGGGAAAACAAGAACTGCAAGGCCTATGCCTTGATTGCGGCTTCAGTAAGTGAAGAGGTGAGTCGCCATATTTCATCATTCTCAAATGCCTATGAAGCCTTGAAGAAACTAAAAGAACTCTATGACTCACACTCAGAATTAGAAAATGTTCAATTGATGGTTAAGTTGTTCAGTCTTGAAATGAAGAATGATGATCCCCTTGCTTTAGCTTCAGAAATAAGATCTATAATGCATGACATTCAAAACACTGGTGTAAAAATGGACATACCTCTCATAGCATATGTTAAGGCATTATATCCGACTTACCCACATTATCTTGAGTCTTTGCAAGCAAGTGGAAACCTTGAACAAATCACCTTTGATAAACTTGAGCAGAAGTTTGCAGAAAGAGAGAAAGCTTTTGGGAAGATGACAGTCCCTTCATCTTCCGAAGAGGCTGCATATTTGGCACATAGAGAAAAGAATCATGCTTCAGATTCATCCAGAGGAAGAGGTGGGAGAAGAGGAAGAGGAAGAAGGAACTTCACAGAAAGGGGGGGCAGACAAGCTGACAAATCCCATCTTCATTGCACACGCTGCAATAGAGATGGACATGATGCACCCAAATGCAGAACACCATGGAACAAAATTGAGTAGCACATAAATCAAGACAAAGGTAAAACCAATGACAAAGACAAAGGTAAAGCACCTGAATCCGCTCACTATGTTCTAGCACATTGTAACAATGGAGTAATTGAAAACCTCTTTGATGTTTCATTTACTTCATGGGGAGATGATTGGTTGCTAGATTCAGGAGCAACATGTCACATGACATTTAGAAAAGATTTTTTTGAAGATTTCACTGACAAAGTTGATGGAGCAGTATATTTCGCAGATAAATCCAAACTCAAGCCATCCGGGCTTGGCACAGTCAGGCTTAAACTGCCTGGTCTTCCTGATCATATCCTACATGAGGTTCTATACCTCCCTGAGTTGAAGAGAAACTTGTTGTCCCTGGTCGAAATCCGGCAGCAAGGACACTCAATTCACTTTTTTGATGGCAAGGCAGAGGTCAGAAAAGCATCAGATCACTCACTTGTCATGGAGGGAATAGAAGAAGGAAGACTCTTGAAGCTGAAAGGTTCATCTGCTCATGCTCAAAACTTTGCATTCAGTTCACATCATGATGAAGGTACATTCCCATCAAGTCTTTTATGGCATGCTAGATTTGGACACTTAAACTATGACAGCCTTCGTTTGTTGAAGAAAAATGGTGTTGATGGACCGCCTACAATTCCTAGAAAACCTAAGGAATGTGATGCTTGTATTCTAGGAAAGCATAGCAAACAGCCATTTCATGATTCACACTCAAGAGCACATAGGAAACTTGAACTTGTTCATTCATATTTATGTGGCCCTATGCCTATTGCTTCTGCAAATGGAAACAAATACATGATGACATTTATTGATGACTACACCAGGATGTGTTGGATTTACTTACTGAAGAATAAGTCTGATGCTTTTCAAACTTTCAAAAATTTTCATGTATGGATTGAAAATGATGCACAAACACATATTGGCTCTCTACGTACTGATAATGGAAAAGAATACACTTCAAAAGAATTTGAAAATTATCTTTGTCAACATGGAATCAAACATCAAACCACTGTGCCATATAATCCACAACAGAACGGTGTAGCTGAAAGAATGAACAGAACCATTTTAAATATGGTCCGCTCCATGTTATTTTTCAAGAATGTAAAATTGATGTTTTGGGCTGATGCAGTTCTATGTGCAGTTTACATAAAGAATAGGTGTCCTTCAAGTTCAATTAGAAACAAAACTCCTTTTGAAATGTGGCATGGCCACATTCCTTCGGTAAAGCATTTCAGGGTCTTTGGGTCCACCTGTTATGCCTTGATACCCAAGGGTCAAAGGAACAAACTTGGTGCTAGAAGCAGAAAATGTATCTTCTTGGGGCACTCCAATACCTCCAAAGGATATCGTCTCTATGATGAAGCAAATAAGAAGTTTGTGATAGCAAGAGATGTCATATTTCTTGAATCATCCAAGAGTGACAAGGTTGTTGAGCGGCAACTTGATCGCCCGGATAGATTCACACATGCAAAGTCTTTCAAAGAATTTGATAATGTGATTCCACACCTTGAAGGGGGGATTCCGATATTGAATCAAACTGTGGAATCATGTCCTGAACCACACTCTCCCCCACATGAAGAAACCACCACGGATGACACATTGGATGATGTGATTGACAGAATTGGGAGATTGAATCTTGAATCAATCCCAACTCAGTCAAGTGACCAGCCAGGGCCATCTCAGAAAGGTCCCCCCAAATGGCTGACAAAGACACCGGAGGATGTTCATCCTGATGAGGTTGGAAAAACAGGAACAAGAAGTTCCACTCAAGAAATCGAAGGTGATGTAGATAATTCTGATTCCCCTGTTGATATGGATATTGCTTATAACCGTGAATTGAGTTTGTCTACAGATCATGAACCAACTTCCTTCAAAGAATCCGCTTCTCATGATGAATGGAAAGAAGCGATGCAGAAGGAGTATGATGCCTTGATAAAGAATGGCACTTGGAAGCTGGTTGATCCGCCTTTGGGAGCGAAACCAATTGGCTGCAAGTGGGTCTACAAGAACAAGTACAAAGCAAACGGCTCACTTGACAAGCACAAGGCCAGGCTTGTGGCAAAAGGATTCGCACAGAAGGAAGGAATTGATTATGAAGAAACGTTTGCTCCCACAGCAAAATGGACCACCATCCGGACTCTCTTTGCCTTAGCAGCTCAGAGTGGATGGAAAGTTCATAAGATGGATGTAAAAACAGCGTTCTTGAATGGAGATCTGAAGGAGAAAGTTTATATGTCCCAGCCAGAAGGATTTGTGATAAAGGGTCAAGAACACAAAGTTTGCAAACTTGTGAAATCCTTGTATGGCCTCAAGCAAGCACCACGAGCCCGGTATGAGAAGTTGACCGAGCATCTTCTGAAACTTGATTTCAAACACTTTGATCTTGATGATGCAACTTTGTTTGTTAATAAAGTTGGAAAAACAGTTGTATATCTTGTGGTATATGTAAATGATCTTTTGATAACAGGAAACAATGAGAGCTATATTGCATCCATGAAGAAAGAGTTGAAGAAAGGTTTTGAAATGACTGATTTGGGTCATGTTCATTACTATTTGGGTATTGAAGTAATTCAACATCCTAAATTCATCTTTCTTTCTTAGAAGAAGTACATTGGAGATCTCTTGAACAAATTTGGCATGGATGATTGTAAACCCTTAGGCACTCCAATGGAACAAAACTTGAAGCTCACATCGGTTGAAGGGAAGGAGTTTGAGGATGCAACTAAGTATAGACAACTTGTAGGAAGTCTTATCTATCTGACCACCACCAGACCTGACATCTCATTTGCTGTTGGAATCCTCTCAAGGTTCATGCAGAAACCTTGTGAAGGACATTGGTCTACTGCAAAAAGAGTACTAAGGTACTTGAAGGGGACTCAAGACTTTGGACTCAAATATACACACGTAGGCGACTTCATCTTGACCGGATACTCTGATTCAGACTTTGATGGCGACAAAGAAACAGGGGTGTCTACTACAGGTTACACCATGAGTCTTGGATCAGGAGCTGTCTCATGGAGATCACGCAAACAGTCAGTTCCAGCAGATTCCACGACCGAGGTAGAATATGTGGCAGCAGCTGAAGCAACAAAGGAAATTGTGTGGCTCCAGAAAATCCTGGAAGATTTGCAGATGAAACAAATGTATTCCACTCCACTCATGATCGACAACACTTCCGCAATAAAGTTGGCCAAGAACCCAAAGTTCCATGATCGAACAAAGCACATCAATACAAAGTACCATCTCATTCGACATCATGTTCAGGCCAAGACCATCCATCTACATCATTGTTCCACAAACGAGCAAACTGCCGACATCTTCACCAAAGCACTTGGAAGAGAGAAGTTTGAAAAGTTCAGATCGATGCTTGGACTCACCAACATCCCTTCGGATTAAAGGGGGGAATGTTGACACCTAATCCTATGGATGGGTGTGCACATTTATTTTTGTATATTATTTGTTATTAGGAAATAAGGAAAGCCAAGAGTCATTGGGAGCTGAATCCCAATAGCCTCACCTCCCATCTATATAAGCATGTACATTCTTCAGCTAATATACATTGCAGATTTGAGGAGTTACCTCCTGGTTTGACGTTAAGTCAAAGTCAAAATTTTGGGGTAATTAACTCAAAAATAATATTTTTGAGTTAATTAAAATTAAATTAAATGATAAATTCGTTTTTTCCCCAAAATTTTAATTTCAACGCTTCGGATTAAAAGATGATTGAATCTTTTGGACAGTTGAGATTATTTTGATAAGGATCATCCAAACTAGCCGTTGGAGATTTTGTCCTATAAATTTAGAGGTCTGTGTCAGTATTGAATCATCCGATCTCAAGATCGTGCACTTGTTCTTAGAAGCTCTTGTAAATTTTTGAGGAATAAAGCATAAAGACTTTGGGGTTACAAATCTGGATGTTCCTTCTCAGATCTATGTGGTGAATTGTCTCTAAACTCTGCTACTTTGTTTCTTGTAATTTATGGTTGATGGCCTTCATGGATTAATCTGCATACAGGTATCTTGTGCAGGTTTCTGGGTTTATAAAATAACATTCTGATTTTTCTACAAAAGTCTCATGTTGTTTTCTTAAATCTCTATCGATCTAAGATTCAGATCCAAGTGTGCAGGGCAATTTTTTTTAAAAGATTGGGCGTCTGGGGAAGTCTTCGGTTGGACCAGCCGACTCTCAATAAACATAAATCTGATAAGCTCTTTATTTGTTAAATTCCAGGTCTATCTTACGATATTTGTGATTTTGTAGGGTTTCAAAAGCTTGTGCCTCTCATTTAAAAATTTTAATTTCTAAACTGTGCTAAAATGGATTTCAAATCTGACCATGAGGGTTTTAAATCTATAAACTAGTTGTAAATTTGTAAATTTTCTTTTAGAATTGTAAGGGTTTAATCGTTGCTTGGTGTGTATCTTTAGATCCGGCTGATTTCTTACAGGTTCAGGGTTCAAATCGAAATTTTTTTTAGTTCTGAACCAGATCTAGCCTCCATAGGCCAGATCTGGTCTCAAATTACAACTATGGATGAATCTGGATATTGTTTCAATTTAAGGAGCATAAATTGGAGAAAGTTTAAGTTTGTTGGGCGACATTTGTGTACTGGGTTTAACAGAAAAAATTCTCAGTCTACTGGACGTTTTAGATGTGTATGGGTTTATTTGTGTCTCTGTCTACTGCGTTAGCCCTTATCTACATCCTCATCTTGCTGACCATCGATACCCTTGAGTCATTCATCGGCTCCTTTCTCTGCATCGAAACTTCTCATCTGACGTCTGATCTTCACTCTTCCGCAATCACGTTTTCCTCTTTACGCATCTCTCCTGCCATCATACCTCTGCCATCGACTTTCATTTCCTTGCCTGTCCATCTCTTTTCCTCTTTGTTGTCAACTTTGCCCATTGAACCCCTTTCTCATTCGCTGTCAGCGTTTTTCGTTGCCAATCGATTTCATTTTCCCCGCAAGCTATCTTTCCTTGCCGTCCAAGCCCGCTCCATAAGCTGCACTTTCATTCTGCATCGACTTCCTTTGCAAGCCGTCTTCATTTTTTCTCTGATCCTTGCTGACGTCTCTCCCTTCGTCCTACCTTGCCCTCGTGCCGTCGTCCCTCCATCAATCTGTAGACTGCAAGCAGATGCAATGAACACAAAAACACATATGTAAAAAAAAACGCATTAAGATTTCAAAGCCCGTATTCCCAAATTTTGTGTAGATTTCTCAATCACGCCGTCGAGTTCTCCTTCTCACTCGTCATCCTGCATAAGTAAACAACGAATGCACACCACGCATAAACAAAAAAGGAACTCAGCGTTATGTTTTATAGGATTCGATTGTTTTAGTTTTTTTTTTTTAGTTTATGATAGCGTAGGTTTAGTCTGTAGTCTTCTTAGATTTTAGTTTAGGTACTTTTAAGTTTCAATTAGTTCGACTTTGATTCATGAATTCTTAGTTTTGGCATAGTTCATAGCGCAATTTTTAGATAGGATTTCAAATTCGTTTTTATTTTTAATTTTAGTGTAGGTGTATTTGTGTTTAGTTTAGTCGGTGTTCACTTTAATAGTTTTCATTGTAGTTTTAATTTTTAGCTTTTTTTTGTTTTTAGTTGGTAGATTTTAAGCTTTAAAAAATCTCTAACGTTAGTTTTAGTTAGTTTTAATTTTTATTTTATTTAGTTTAAATTTGATTCTAGCTTTGTTTAGATTTTAATTTTGTTAGTTAGATTAGTTTCTTTTAAATTTTAATTTAGATTCTAGTTTAGCTTATTTTAAGATTTAGATTAGAGCTTTTATTTCGTTTAGGATTTTTTTTTTTAAATAAAAAATTATAAAAAAATATATTTTATAGTCAAATGAGCCTTTCGAATTTTTTTTATCTAAAGTTTTGACTATAGAAACATTTTCTGGATCGAAATTAATTGAAGCATCATAAATCTGGAAATATTGCAAACATCTGGCATTCTCATGTTATTGTTATTCATGGTTGTGGCATTTTTTCAATTAAATATCATTTTGATTAATCATGTTTTAATAAGCAACAGTTAATCGTCACTTACATCGTTTATATTTGCATAACGAGATTTTGTTTGACTCCATAAGGCACTGGTCTTAAGCGTGAAATTTAATTTAGATCTGTGGAATCTCGTTCATTTCTATCAAGTATTTGATGTTTTAGCTGTGTCTCCTGGATTTATCATCCTCATTTATAATAGGGTCTACCTCCCTTAGCTTGCAAGGAGACAGCTTAAGTAAAGAGATTGGGGATAAAGGTGACAGCCCCCAATCTGAGCCGTTGTCGCGGTGCCTGGACAATCTGTGCGACAACAAGTACAATAAATATAAATTATGAAGGTTGAACCTAGTTACAATCTTCAACAGGGCATGCATCAAATTGCAAAGTGTGTAATGTGGATGAGCAATAAGTCCACAAGTGACATCTTGGACGATATGTCTTGAAAATGGTGTTCAAAACATCATCTCCTCAAAAGAGCCAAGGACCCACAGCCCTTGTTGATTGGGGGTTGAAGCGCAAGCTGCAAATTGAAGTGAGGACCTATAAATAATACCCACATATAAGTATATGTAGTGGTGATTTCGATCACCTCACCTTTGAACAAGAAGTGGTGATCAGAGAGAACATTATTAAATAACACTTTCATTTAAAGTAAGTGGCAAGTCAGTCACACTTTGAAAACAGGGACTCAAGTTGAAACCACCAAGATATTATGTCATGCTAATGTGGCCATTTCTTAGAGTTAACTAGCACATCCAAGAACAAGTGGAAGTCTCAACAACCTTGAAAGAGTAGACCTTCAACATATCTCAATTAATGACACCATCTGCAAGTGTTGGATAACCATGACAAAATAGGCGCCGCTCGATCAGCTTATAAACCAAAGATAGAGTAGACTCTATCCCACCAAATTCATTAACTACCAAAAAGAAAGAGAAGTTACCTTTTGATGAATTTCACTAAGGCATTAGACCATTCATTAAAATTCCATTTTTGAAAAGTAGGCATCAATTTATAACAAATGCCTTGATGTATAATCAGCATTTCCTAAACATTTGACCTTAGGCAAAGAAACAATTGTTCTCCCTAGGGCCTATTGTTCTAGGAATTGATATTCAAAAGCATAAAAAGGAAACAGTAACAATGAAATCATAGGACAGAAAGTTAATTTTCAAATTGGCAGCTAACTACATTCTATCAACTCTATGAATAAGGTCCATTGGGTTTTGGACAGACAGTGATCGGGTCCTCTATTAAGGAACTCCTTGATGTGAAGTCATCGGTTCGATTCCCCTTCCCTACCTCGATTAGGATGATATATTGGACATGATTAAGATGTGGTCCTGCCAAGGTTACAAAAAAAAAAAAATAACTATGTATAGGAGTTTCCAACCAATTTTCTATAGTGAGACTATCCACAAAATTGTCACTTCAACTGTTAAATAGTTGGATCTAATCCCATTTAATGTGAAAACCAAAAATTGAAGGTGTCTTTACTTCTTTCGTGTTTGTCTTTGTTTAACATTTCTCCTCTCAAAAACTAATGGTGTCTAAAGCACAATTCCTGAGAAATATTTCACAAAAATGGAAAGCAGACAAGAGAAATGTGTGCTTCATAGGTCACAATCAATGTAGTGTCCTAATAGTGATTTTCTATGTTGTGTATCACAAGTAGTAAATTGTCTCTCATCGGGAATTATTTCACAGCAATGGAACCTAGGAAATGAAAAATATGTGTTTCATAGGCCACAAATAAATGAATTGTCCTAATAGTGATTTTCTATGTTGTGTATCACAAGTAGTAAATTGTCTCTCATCAGGAATTATTTCACAACAATGGAACTCAGGAAATGAAAATATGTGTTTCATAGACCACAAATCAATGAATTGTCTCACAAATAGAATTGCTAAAAAAATTGGCATTGGGGATAGATTGGCAAGGGTCCGAAAAATGAAAAAATCGTAAAAGTCGGGAAATAATTGGTAATAATCGACAAAACATCAGTAAAATTTAAAAACTACAAAAATATTCATTTTTTCAATTTTTTTACCACCTCAAGTATCCACAGCATCAGATTAATTTATTGCCACATAAATATGAAAAGAAAACTAATATATACGATGTATAAGAAGCCTAGTGTTACATCACATATCAATATTGAATCATGCCCTAAATCCCAAGTCCTAAATCAACATTAAGATTCAAAATATCAACAAAAATATAATAAATGTATCTCATGACTCATCTAATCAGATTAGGTACATAAATAAGTGAGTTCCTTTACCCCTTTTATAAGATAAGAATAATGTTTTTCCTCTAGAGAAAGAAGGCCATGGGGTAGGAATTGGACTCTGACGTCCTCTAGAAGAAGAATTAGGAGGTATACTATGATGTTCTCTATTGGTGACCGTGCTAAGTGGTGTCACCTCCTCCTCCTCTTGTTCCTGCTCCTCCTCCACCTCTTTCTCTCCCACCTTTACCACTCTCTCCCTTGTCATTGCTCCCTCTAACCAATCAGGGACCAATTCCATGACGGGTCTCTCAGTCTCAACCATCCATGCAATCGTGGTGTCAATCTGATCCAATGAGATGGCATCCACATCGAAGGTTTTCTGAAGTTGCCTCACCAACAATCGAAGATTGTAGAAGACATAAACCATGTCAGTAAGGAATTGGGAATTCAGCGTGTATGAGGGTCATAACTTATAAATTAATAATTATACAACTTAAATATTAAAAATAATAATTTATAATTTATAATGAATTCAAAATTTTAAATTGAATTATTTTAATCACTTGTGTTTCTTAATGTGAAATTTTTCAAACACACTCCAATTGCGCTCAGATCTGGACGAACTACATGTTTAGTTGAGCACTCAAACAGTAAGGCTTTCGGAGATTGGATACTCTACCACCATAGCTTATCCACCAAGCATCTAAAAGTTAAAACAAATAAGAAAACTGTAAGAAAAAACATTATAATTTGAAACCTGAAGCAAATTATGAGAGACAATGAAATTTGAAACAAATTGAAGCTTACCTGTCATTTTGATCTTCCTATCCTTAATAGCCATGCTTAAGCTAAATGTGCCACTTGCCAACCTATATATCTCTATTTCTTTAGAAATATCTTCACATGCTTACTCTGATGGCACCATCCTCTCAACACAAATGAGGAATCCATCCATCACCCCAGCATCCAATCCGAAACCATGGGAGTAAGAAAATGTCAAGTTGAGGTAGAACCCTACAGATAGGGTATAATTCTATCACTCATCAATCATTCTCTGTATTAACTATTATTTCTCAAACCCCTCATCCCCCTTACTCTCATAATAGACATAGATGGTTTCTTTGGCCCTATCCATGGCCTCTTACAAGTAGCCCATTGCGAGCTTATCTTCATCAACCAATTGAAGAACCTTAACCAAAGTTTCAAAAATGGCACACACCTCCTCCACTCCTACACAAAAACTCTCTTGATATGAAACTAGTCAGCATATGGCCAAGCCCTCCATTTTTCGACTAAAAGATAAAGCATGCCACTCCGGTGAAAGAAAAATGCTCTTCACATCCCACGTAGAAATCATTGGAGATTGAAGCGATATGAAACTAGTGGCAATGAGATGGCATCCGCGTCAAGGGTTTTCTGAAGTTGCCTCACCAACAATCGAAGATTGTAGTCGAAATAAACCATCTCATTAAGGCACTGGGAATCCAACGTGTATGAGGGTCATAACTTATAAATTGATAATTATACAATTTAAATATTAAAAATAATAATTTATAATTTATAATGAAATCAAAATTTTAAATTGAATTTTTTTAATCAGTTGTGCTTCTTAGTGTGTAATTTTCCAAAGACACTCCAATTGTGCTCACATCTGGAGGAACTACATATTCAGTTGAGCACTCAAACGGTAAGGCTTTTAGAGATTGGATATTCTAACAGCATAGCTTGTCCACCAAGCATCTAAAAGTTAAAACAAGTAAGAGAAATGTAAGAAAAAACATTAAAATTCGAAACTTGAAACAAATTATGAGATAATCAAATTTGAAACAAGCTGAATCTTACTAGTCATTTTGGTCTTCCTATCCTTAATAGCCATGCTAAAGCTAAATGTGCCACTTGCCAACCTATATATCTCTATTTCCTGAGAAATCTCTTCACATGCTAGCTCTAATGTTTATGACTCATTGAACAGTGGAGAAAAATTGATCACCGCTCCAAATAACTTGCTTTTCTTCTCCTCCTCGATGCCTAGAAACCCTTTGCTTCTCCTAGGACTACCAATGTCCCAAAAAAAACATCAAAAACTAATTTAACTCACTCCAGTAGAAACCTGTGATTTTTTCCATTGACTTGGGAAAAAGTCGTGACTTTTACGATAAAATCATAAGTTTTTCAAATCAAAAAATCGTCGATAAAATCGATGCTCCGAAAAAACTCATGAGTCATTGATTTTATTGAGAGTTTTGCAACACTACTCAATAGTGATTTTCCATGTTGTGTATCTCAATCAATAAATTGTTAAATTGTCTCTCATCTAGGCATATGAACCAGATAAATTTTTCTATACAACCCCCACACCCCACAAACCAAATTTTGAACTTCACATTCGCATTTGCTCTAACTACTCATATACCATGCTAGATTTACAAAACACATACAAGAAGACAAGATTTTTACCTACAACTCGTAAATTTTGAATTGCACGTCCATACATATTTCTAAGAAATATTTGTCTCAAAATGGTCACTATGGATAGGTACAATCTTCTAACTAATAATAGGCTAACCCAAAAAAGGATTGCATCCTACAAACTTGACCCAAAGTCAAACACAAAATATAAAAACAGTACAGTGCCCAGCTAAAAAACAGCATTACATCTTCAATTTATCGAATGATTATTAGCTAAGTCATCATGGTTGAACTGAAATCCAAAGCCAAACAAGAAATTCAAAGACAAAAATCATTAGGAAACAACAAATTCCAACAAAATCATAATGAATTCATTGTTATATTTGCCAAATGAATATATGTCATTCCACTTTTTAACATCTATATATCCAAATAAGAAACGAATCTTTGAGCCTAAAATACAACCCCAAGAAAGTTTCTATGCAATTAATACGAAGCAACCTTCTTTTTCCCGTCACAAGGAGTTCCTATTCCCCATCATTGATAAAGGATTTCAAATTTATATTTATATTCAAACTTTGTGTATTATATAGAGTTAATTTTATTATTGAGCTTTTTGTATTTGAGCCCTATCCACTAATGGTCGGAATATGTTGACCAGCGATATAACAATGGCATACTTTAAATTAGTCCGGTAGCTTTATTGTGCCTATCGTTACTTGCTATCTGAAATTAAGAACCGGAAAAATATACAGAATAATAATTTTAAAAAAATTCAGAAAATCCATGCACTAACATATGTACACAAAGCTGACATTATTTACTAAACACCAAGGTGCAGTTTCCAACCAATCATTCTTCCACTAAAATTAATTGACAATGTTTACTATTTAATATTTTACTATCACATAATAATATTTCTAATTATATGATATTAAGTTATTCTGTGATATTCCGTGATATATCTCAAAAAGGGGGACCGATATATGGCAGGAGAGGTGCAACTGTACATCCCTACTTTTCATAGCGTAATAGGTTTCATTCTTGTTTCCAATAAGTCAACCTAATGCCAAGTTAGTAAGACAACAACAGTACACATATCGTCTAGCCTAATACAACCCTTTCCTACCGTAGTCTATTATCCTAAGTTGCACGAAACGGGGAAACGGAAACGAGTTTCCGAAACGGGAAGCGAAGCAAAATGCGACCTCCCCAAATTTTGGAAATGGGGAAACGCGGTATATATATATATATATATATATATATATATATATATATATATATATATTAGAATTTAAGGCATTTAAGAAATATTATGTGAAATCATAAAAGTTTAAAACATACATGATACATGATAAATTCAAAGCATAAACTATTACAAGTTACAACACATTTACTCATGAATGATAACAGACACAATGGAAATAGCAATATCAGAATATTGGATTGGTGCTCTTGATTAAATATGAGTTCCATACCCTAATACATGACAAAATACGATGGAAACATTGCAATCACCCAATTCTGAAATCCTGAAAAACTGATAAGTCTGCTGGATTTTGAATGAGATCTAAAATTCTATTTTTTCCATATGAAACCCAATGAGGTCGGAACCACTCTCAAACATCTTGAGTCATTTCATGGTAATGTTAAAAATTTAAGTAAAAGTTCACTTTTACTTTAAGAATTTAACATTACCATGAATCACATATAAATACTAAGGCCATAGGCTTTAGAAATCCATCTACAAGCATCCATAAACGATTACAATAATGTTACAAAGCACAAAAACCCAAAAAAAAAAAAAAAAACAAGTTAAATCGCTTTAAAGGCAAGGAAACGCAGTCGTATGGCCTGGAAACGCGTTTCCGGCCGTACCGGCAACATTTCCTGTATGGGAAACGTGCCAGTATGGCCGGAAACGCATTTCCAGGCCATACGGTACGCGTTTCCGCGTTTCCGTTTCGTTTTTTGCTAGAAACGGGGTGGGGAGGACATTTCCTGCAACCTTGCTATTATCTAACATACAAATTTCCATATGATTCAATATGTGCATAATTTAAGTTTGCATGTCACTTGTTAAGTTTTTCACAACTTACTTAATGAAAAGCATCATTTATTTAGCCATCAAAACTTAAATTTAAATTTATGTTTTTGAATTAGAACTAGAAATAGAAAAGATAGTTAATTTTACCATAAGCAACGAATAATAGTAACAAAGATTTACTTAAAAGGACACAAGTTGGCTTGAAAGTAAAAAAAAATACAAATCAGCTTTAAGTAACTTTAATATTATGTTTTTGAACTAAAACTAAAAATAGAAAAGATGATTAATTTTACCATATGTCGATAATAATAATAACAAAGATTTACTTTTGATTTTAAGTTGGCCCTAGAAATAGAGAAAAAAAAGTCTAATTAGTTTGTAATAAGAAAAGTAATGAATACTTATTTATGTTAATGACTTATTAATGAAATTAGAAAAAAAAAAATTGTTTTTTATTAGTTGACAACGAACAAACAAAAAATAGACTCTATTCGTAGTTGATTGCACCGTGAAGTGCTCAATAGCCCAGTATGGGAGAGATTTTGTCAACAAAAACTAAATAACTACATATCTACATGACAAAAACTAAAAAAAATTAAACAAAAAGAATAATTATATATATATATATATATATATACATGACAACATTGTAAAATACAAACCAGCATAGATCCACGTAAACGTAAAACCCAGATCTATCGAGAACCAAGAGAGATCAAATTTCTTAAGATGTAATTTTTTTATTATTTAATGTGGAGGAATTAATACATGACATGGGAATCGGAATTAATGATAAAAATTTCACACCTTAAGAAATTTGATCCCTCCCGATTTTTGATAAATCCAGTTCTAAAATGAATCTGCACTGGTGGAAATAACTAAAGAACTAACACTCCCCTTGCTATTGATTTTATTAGATTGCAACCTTTAGAACATTTCCACATATATCTAGATTGTAACCAAAATTACAGACATCAGTATTCTAGCAGTTAAAGTTCTTTATGTTTAAGACTTCTTTTCCAATAAACCTGAGAAATAATCTGCATTCTCTTCCTTTTTCACCCTCAACTTATTACTTATTTCGCAATATCTAGCTGATATTGTTAAATATTTTGCAGCATTTCGAGTTCAGAAAGCAATTACATGGAGAGCAAAGATCAAAATGGATCAAAGACTGTACCTCTCTAAGGATTATTATGAAGTCCGAAGCACTAAGCATGCCTACAAACTGTCCAATATTGGAATCCCATAAAGGAGCGACTGAAATACCCTGTGAAAACAAGTATTCAAACATAAGTTAAAACTTAATATACACCTTACCAATGAAAACTAGGCATGCCCTTCTTCATTTAAAAAGCTATGATGTCCCCTCAATTAGAATTTTGACTATCAGGCCAAACCATGCCTAATTCTAAATGGATAAAGCACTCTAAACATTGTGATTTAAAACATATTTATTAAACAGTGCGTTAAATATCTGCTCTAACCATCATCCATTTCTAATAAACAACAAGAATTATAATCATGAATCATTAACGTGCCTGCACATTAACAACAGGTAATAACAATGGATATCCATATATTCAATAATCTTAAGAAATCGGTGACCTTGGGAATCCATATTAATGATAAGAAATACGAGAGAAACAACAAAGAATGGCCAAGCTTGCTTTATCAATCAAAACAATTCCACAAGAACCAGAATTACTTGATCTCAAACTTTGAGGCTTAATCCCTCCTTCACCCGACAATGATTCTCTCTGCCCCAGTAAGAAACAGATCATCAACATACAGCACCAAGATCATCAACATTATGCTAGAATTGTTTACCCCTCTATTGGGTGAAAAACCCCAATCAATAAACAATTCAAACCCGCTCTATAAAAAATAAATCACTCCATCCCGGAGCACAATGTGAGCATCGTGGGTCATTCACCATAGCCAAATCAGCATGGCCCCGTGGGTGAATGTATTATTCTCCCCTAGTCAAATCAACATGGCCCCATGGGAGATGTCTGCACTTTGGACATTTATCCCTAACCAAATCAGCATGGCCCAATGGGTAAATGTATCATTCCACCACTAGTCAAATCAGCATAATCCCGTAAGAGAATGTCTGCCTGATGCTGCCAAAACATCAACACTCCCTCTCAGCAAGGGAGACATTCTGCATCACGCCAAAGTTGTCTCAAAAGTATACAAACTGCCCCCTAGACAGACACTTAGAGAGAATGCCTACAATTTGCTTGTCTGTGGATATGTAATAAAGTTTCACTGCTTCCTTTTGCACCATGTCTTGGATGAAGTGATATTTGATCTCAATGTGCTTTGACCTGACAAGAAATACTGGGTTATCTGAAAGCTTAACACCCCTTTGATTATCACAATATATCAAGGTCGTCTCCAGCTCCTGATCAAATAGCCCTGCAAGCAAATTCTGAAGCCACATTGCTTCCTGATTTGTGGCACTGGCTGCAATGTACTCCATCTTTCCTGTACTGAGTGCAACAGAAATTTGCATCCTACTAAACCAGGAAATCATAGCTGTTTCCAAGCTGAAGCAGTGCCTAAGGAAGATCTCATCTAATCTCTGCATGAACCCAAGATCCTTCGTCTTGAACTTTGGGGCTAACTCCCTCTTGCACCCTACAATGATCCTCTATGCCCCAGTAAGGAAACATATCATCAACATACAACACCAAGATCAAAGGAATACCCTCAACAACCATGAAGTAAAAGGTCAGGATCCGCATCACTCTTTGTAAAACCCAAACTCCTCAAGTATCCATTAATCCCGCAATACCATGCCCTGGGTGGCTGCTTGAGTTTGTATAAAGCCTTCTTCAATCTGTAAACATGGGACTCCTTCCCATGTACCACAAAGCCCTAAGGTTACTCTAATTACACTTCCTCCTAAATCACACAATTGAGGAACGTGGTGTTTACATCCATCTGATGTAAACCTCCAACCCAAAACTGAAGCAAGAGAAACAATAGTCCTGATGGAAGTGTACCTAGCGACTAGAGAACCCTCTTACTGGGAGAACCCTCCACTCCCTCTTACTGGGAGAACCCTCTCGCCACAACCCTGGCTCTGTACTTCTCAATGTTTCCATCTTCTGCATGTGTGATCTTATAAATCCACTTGGAAGTCACTTTTGATTTCCCCTCTGGTCTCTGAACTATCTCCCATACATCATTCTTCATCATGGACTAATACTCCTCCATCATGGCATCCATCCAAACCTGTTGGCCTGCTGCCTCCTCATAACTTGAAGGCTCTGAAACAATGATGTGGCACATCTATGTCATATAGCTAGAGAACCTCTGTGGTCGTTTGCTCTCCGTGAAATTACCCCTAGGAGCCGCATGCCTCTTTGCATCCTACAAAGTGTCATGAAGCCATGCCAACCTCTTCCTAGTGATAACAACATTTCTACACGGGTCCACCGACTCTACTGCCTCAACTGACTCCTCATGATAGTCTAAAGGATGACCAATAGGACTAGAAGGATCTGTATTGCCATCCTTTGAAGCCTCCTGCTCCTCACTAACAATCTCCATATGGGACTCTCTCTAGACCTCCTAAAGGCTACCTCCTCATCAAAAGTAACATCCAGACTGACCCCAATTTGCTAACCTTCAAAGTCACGTTGTATCCCACAAAAGTACCCTTCTTCCCACAAGGTTTTAAATTCTTCCTCTTCTCCTTAGGCACGTGGATGTATACTGGACAACCAAAAGATCCTCAAATCACTGACCTCTGGCATCACTCCTGTGAATGCCTCTTCAGGTGTTTTGTCCTCCAACATCTCGTGACAACTCTTGTTCTAAAAATAAACTATCGTGTCTGATGCCTCTACCCATAAGAACATGGGTAAATCCTAATCATGAATCATCACCTTGACGGCCTCCACAATGGGCCTGTTCCTCCTTTATGCAACCCCGCTCTCCTGAGGGTTTTAAAGAACTATCCACTCCCTCTTTATCCTTGCCTCCTTGCAGAAATCACTAAAGTCCCTGGAAGTATACTCTCCTCCACTATCTAACCTCAAAATAGTAAATATCACAGAAAGACAATCATGCACAAAATACAAAAGAAAATCACCTAGGAAACCCAACATTGGTAGAAAACCCGGCAAATCATTTCTTAAGGAGAAATTGTATTTTCAACGATGTTACAAATTAGAAATTGTATAGAAATCTATGCCAATAATCCAAGACAAATGCCTATCAAACTTGGTGAAACAGTTGTAAATCGATGTTGGTCAAAACAATAAAAAGTCAACATTGGTCAAACCGCAGTCCGAGATCAAATTCAACCCTGCAGTCAACTTTTGAGGTCAAATCCGCATGTGTGGCTTGCGGTCAAACCTGCACGCACTGCCTCTAAAAATCATTCAAACAGATCAGTCAGCCCTAGGTCGAACAACTCAGTCAAACAATCAATGCAACCTGACCAAAATCGCTTGTGCATCTACTCAAATAATGCTTCCTTCTCACAAATGCGGCCAAAATAAGGGAGATAGAAATGATGAAGATGATCTCAAGCAACAGATTCCTCCTTGGACGAATTTCTCCTCCACTAGAAAAGATTCAATGAGCTTGCTATAATGATGATATGTCTCTCACATGTTGTCTATTTATATAGAACTCTAATGTGGAGTGGAGACCCATCAAGGCAGCTTATCATCACAGAAACCCCTTCACTAACGGAGCCTACATCACAATTCAATATTAGACTAGAATTGTTTACCCCTCTGTTGGTTGAAAAACCCCAATCAATAAACAATTCAAACCCGCTCTATAAAATATAGATCACTCCATCCCAGGGCACAATGTCAACATCGAGGGCCACTCTCAAACAATGCTTCCTTCTCACAAATGCGGCCAAAATAAGAGAGATAGAAATGTTGGAACACCTAATCCTCCATGGGTAGGTGTGGAATGCGAAAAGTCACAATGGAGTCCAAGTGACCTTGGAATATGAAACCAAGAGTCACACCATTGTACTATAAATGTACATCTTTGTATAATGGAAAATAAAAAAGCCTCACGCTTACTTTCGTTGTGTGTTGAGTCTCTTGTGTGTGTGTGTTTATTTTCCTCATACACCATGTGTGTGCTTAACATGGTGTTTAACATGGTATTAGAGCGGGCGATTGCTGGCCCTGCTCCAAATTGAGTGAGCCATTTGTGTTTATGGCCTGTGCATATCTGCAAAAATTTTGATAATTTTTGCAGCACTCAGAGATTGTTGCAGCAGACATTTTGCCGCATTCAGAAATTGGCAGCATTTAGAAAGGTGTTTGGAAGAAGAGCAGCATTTGAGGAGCATTCTGCAGGTTTTCTCACTGCACATTATTTTGCAAATTTCTGCCTTTTAATTCTGCATTTTGAAGAGCTACTGGAATACTGTTCAAAGTGGGCTTTTGAAGAAAAGTTTTGGGTTTTCAAGTAAAATTTCTGAGTTTTTCCATTGAAAATTTTCTGCAATTCTGGGTTTTTCTACTGCTGGAAAATATTTTCTGCTGCTGGGCTATTGGAAAAATTTCTGGTTTTATTGGCAATCTGCTGTTGCATTTCAGTACTTGAAATGTGTACTATTGCCCTCATTTCTGCAATTATTACCAGCAGTTTTAAGTGGAATCTCTCTCTACTGTTATATTAAAATAAAAAAATAAAAAAATAAAAAAATAAAAAATAAAATTCTGCAACACTCAGCCTCTCGGCCCTCTCATCCCACCACGCTCCCACACCCTTATCACTCCTCTCCTCATCGCTTAACCCAACGCACAAACTACCCCTTGGCCATACGGCCCCTTCCTCACTCAACTAACCCTCAACCTGCATCTCACCTCTCGACGCCCACCCAACGCACTCGACTTAAATAAAAAAATAAAAAAAAATTGAGCTCTCAAGCCCTCGGCCTTTCGGCCCCTCTACCCTTCCCTCGCGTCCCCACCCGACTCCCAGCATACGCTCAAACCTCCCTCGACTATCCACGCGCCTGCACTCCTTAACCCGCCCCCTAAACCACGCTCTCCGCCCTCCCTGCGCTAACACTCCCTACCCACCTCTCCTGCGCGGCCTGCCCACCTCTCCTGCGCGACCTACTCCTTCTCAACGACCTGCTCCTACCCTACCCCATACTCCATATGCACTCCCTATCGCCTATCGACTCTCCCCTACAGCGCTCAACCACCCCCCTCTCAACTCTACGCTCCCCCTACCACCGCCTACCCGACCCCCTCACCCTTCAACGCCTCTTCCCCTACAGCCAACGCTCCCTACCTGCTACGACCGCTCTACGCCCTATCCTACCCACACACGCCTCTACCCTTTCTGCTGCTATCCTCCATACGCCCCCTCGTTCACTTGCTAACCTGCCAACGCTCCCCTCGCCTCTTTTCCCTGCGGCCTCACACCACCCCCTCTCTCCATAACGCCTTCCCTCAACCTTTCGGCCTCCCCTTTAAATTTTTTTCCCTCCCTTTATTTCTTAATTAATCCCTTTTAAAAATAAATAAATTTCCCTTAATTTACTTCTCCCTCCCCTTTTAAATTCAACCTTTAAATTTTTTAATCCATTTCCTTTAAGTTTGCCCCCCTCCCCCCATATTTTTCACTTTCCCTTAGTTTGTCCCCCCCTCCATTATTTTAATTTCCCTTCCCACTTTAATTTCTATTACAATCCTTCTCTCCATTTTTTAATTAATCTCAAAAATTAATTAATTTTTATTAAAAAAAAAAAAAAAATAGCAGAGAGAGAGAGAGGAAAGAGAGAATATGAACAATAGAGAGGAAGAGAAAATGACATATCAGTAAATGGACAGTACACATAGAGAAAATTGCAAATTTGACATTGTGTGATTTGTGGCATAAGGGTGATTTTTTGAAGAAATTGACATTTGAAGACGAGTTGTTATTGGTGCAAAACAGCTCTTTGAAAAAAAATTGAGCTGCCTTAAAGGCTTCTTGCACAAGTGTTTTCAGCTGCACATTTACAAAATATTTTTGCAGAGATATTGACATTGTATTGTGAGTGGAATTTGCCTCTTCATTCATAGTTGGAATCAGTGAATTTGAGTTGTTGATGTAACTCATTGTTGATTGTCCTCCATCATTTGAGGAGCACATTTTGTACTTTGAGATTTCCATAGTTGGAAGTTCTCTTGAGTCATTTGTATTTGTTGTTGAATCATATTGTAAACGGGTGCATTTTCGGTTGAAGCCGACACCCTTTCAGTTTTTGAGCCTAAATTGTTGAAAATGGCTAAAATCAATGAGGCATTAGAGTTGTTGAATAATCTCATTCATTCCAATGTTGATGACATGATAAAAATGAGCAAGAATGCTCTTTGTAATATTCAAAGTTGTTTGCAAGATGCACAAGAAAAGATTGAGTTTCTGCAGTTGGAATCTCAGCTCCAACAAGACGAACTTCAGCAAAAGAGTCACCATTCTGAACCTGTTTCTGTTCAGAAGACCGAGAAGGACTCCCATCAGCAACAAGAAAATAAAGTTCCAGTTGATCCACATTTAGTTCCTTATACTAGAGCAGATTTACATGCAGATGCAGCAGTTCAACCTGCACTTCTCAAGCCCATCATCAGACCTTGGGAAGAGCTTGTCCACAACAAGCACCGAACTGGTCTTGGATATGACAAGGATGTGTCCTTTCATATTCCAGACTACACCAAGCCCATCATATTTCAGAGTGTTGGATTCTTGTATGACAGTTCACCTGCAGCTGTTTCAGATCCTGCTCCACAACAAAAACAACAGATTGTAAAATGCCAACACTGTGATCGAGTTGGCCATATGAAAGATCACTGTTTTGATCTTCATCCATGCAAGCACTATGGTCGACACACTCATTTTTCAGACAGATGCTTCAAAAACAAGCCTCCTGCAAGAACAAAGATTCATCTTGGATGGATCGCTTCTTGGCAATGGGCATCAGCAGCCAAGAAGATGTTTAAAACACATGTCAGAACTTGTTCTCAGATATTGAGCAAACTTGCAGTTGAGTTTTCACCATCATCTCACCTTGTCCCTGACAGGGGGGAAACTGGTGGTCATGTACAAGCTTCAACGTCAGATCAAGCGAGCCTGAGCCACAATCTCTCATTCTATGTTCAGAGTTGTAGCCAGAGACACAGCAGTTCAAGCGAGCCTGAGCCACAATTCGTCATTCAGAGATGTAGCCAGAGACACGGATGCCCATGAGCATGCCTTCGGTTGGTGGAAAACCTTAAACCATCATCTTTGGTTGGTGGATAACCTAAAACCATCACAGGTAGTAGACCTCCCTTCTTTTAGGTCGAAGGTCTCCCTTTCATATATGAGGAATACTTCCTCTAGCAGAAGCCTTCAGCTTCTTGCCAGCTTTGGTTGAGTTCCAGGAAATGCTTCAAGCATTCCAGAGTTGTTGGTAATCCTAAAACCATCATAGGTAGTAGACCTCCCTTCTTTTAGGTTGAAGGTCTCCCTTTTTTATGAGGGACAATTCCTCTAGCAGAAGCTTTCAGCTTCTTGCCAGTTTTGGAAGAGTTCCGGGAACTGCAACAAGTTTTGCGTTCCAGTGTTCGTGGTCATCCTTAAACCACCTCTTTTTTCCAACATTTCAGAGAGTTGATTCAGCCCAAGTGTTGCCATGTATACTTTGTAGATTTGTAATACAACTCTTTTCTTGGACTCACACATACCCCTTCGGATTAAGGGGGGATGTTGGAACACCTAATCCTCCATGGGTAGGTGTGGAATGCGAAAAGTCACAATGGAGTCCAAGTGACCTTGGAATATGAAACCAATAGTCACACCATTGTACTATAAATGTACATCTTTGTATAATGGAAAATAAAAAAGCCTCACGCTTATGTTTCATTGTGTGTTGAGTCTCTTGTGTGTGTGTTTATTTTCCTCATACACCATGTGTGTGCTTAACATAGTGTTTAACAAGAAATGATGAAGATGATCTCAAGCAACAAATTCCTCCTTGGACGAATTTCTCCTCCACTAGAAAAGATTCAATGAGCTTGCTATAATGATGATATGTCTCTCACATGTTGTCTATTTATATAGAGCTCTAATGTGGAGTGGAGACCCATCAAGGTGGCTTATCATCACAAAAACCCCTTCACTAATGGAGCCTACATCACAATTCAATATTAGACTAGAATTGTTTATCCCTCTGTTGGTTGAAAAAACCCAATCAATAAACAATTCAAACCCGCTCTATAAAATATAGATCACTCCATCCCTAGCCAAATCAGCGCGACACCATGGGTGAATGTATCATTCTCCCTTAGTCAAATCATCATCACCCCATGGGATATGCATGCCCCTGGCCATTTACCCCTAGCCAAATCAACATGGCCTAATGGGTAAATGTATCATTCCCCCACTAATCAAATCAGCATGACCCAGTGCGAGAATGTCTACATGATGCTGCAAAAACATCAACAATACCCTCGTACATGACAATATACAATTGAAACATTCCAATCCTGTCAATCCTAAAAAATGTTAACTATGTTGAATTTTGAATGGGATATGAAATTCTAGTTTCTACATATGAACCCAATGAGGTTGGAACCACTTTCAAACATCCTGAAACAATTAATTATAATGTTAAAAGTTAAGTAAAAGGATGACCTCTATTTTAAGAATTTAGCATTACCATTAGTTACATAACATTAGTAGGGCCCTAGGTTTGAATATCAGGCAGCCCACTGGTAAATTATTGTTTTCTTTTCTTTTTTATTGAGTTATATGGGTCCCTAGCCACATCGTATGATGTCATCCAAAGCAATCTTGTTTTGTACACAATTGGTTGGTGCAATGAAAAGGGGTCGATTCAATACCGAACTGGCTGATTTCATACAGGTGTTTGTCTTCAGTGGATTATCATACCAAAAGTGGTCCAAAGGGGAAAAAATATGCAAATAGATTCCCAACTATGATGTTAGCATGATTAAATAATTGGTGCACTAAAAAAAAGGAAAGCCTTGAACAAAAATTGGTTTTTGGTCCACGGACAACTTTGCATTCAATCCACTAATTATACTGCTAATGTTAATTATGGTCTTTCACAAAATATCATAAAATGTGATGTCCCTTTAAACCATAATTACAAAACCTTAATGAATGCATAAGCATCTGCAAAACCCTTTGGGACCTCAAAATACACTTTTAGTCAATTAATATTAGAATTTCATGAAACTTGCATTGCATTGATTCATTGTATGCCTAAGCATACCCAATCAAGGGAGACAATCAAATTGGGATTGTCACGCATTGGGTAATCAGATGGGTAATCTATGTAACACAAATTATGCTACTATCCCTTCACCATACCCCAATGTACCCTTACCATCCCCATAGACCCGGATTATCAATCCCACATATATGACAAAATAGTGCAAAGAAAAAGATAAGAAAAGTACTCAGCAAATTAACACTAAAAGTCATTCATGGTACAAATCAAAAAATAGAAGAGTATCTATTAGATAGGAAATGAATTATTCCATTACGATGCAATTTTATTATATTTCTACAATGAACTAACTCTTGGTTTCATCTCAGAATGGTAGGTTGATCTTTTGTATTCCTATTTTCCTCGTAGTTACAATTTTAATTACAAGGGAAAAAATCTAAAACGATAGTATATCCAACATTCCCCATCGAACCCAAAGGAGTGCTCAGAAGCCCAAGCATCATTCTGAATTTTTCAAACCTTTCTATTTCGAGTGATTTGGTGAAGATGTCCACAATTTTTTCATTTTTGGAACAATGTCTCAAATGAATAGGCTTGGCCTTTACATTATATCGACTCCAATGATACTTTGTGTTGATGTGTTTGGTTCGATCATGGAATCTAAGATTCTTGGTTAGCTTGAATGTAAAAGTATTCCCATATAGAGGAGAAGTAAAATTCACTTGTTTCCTCGGCAAATTTGTATTTTGCTAAGCCACACAATCTCCTTTGTTGCTTCAGCATCTGCCACAAACTTTTCCTTTGTTGCGGAATTTGTTGGAACTGACTATTTGTGTGACTTCCACGAGACAATTGTTGATCTAAGACTCGTGATAATGTCGACATTACATTTCTTTTATCCCCACTAAAGTTTGAATCAAACTTTCCAATCAAACTGAAGTCATCCACCTTAGAATACATATGTCCAAAATACTTAGTTCCCTTTTAGTATTTCAAAACTCTTTTTGCAGCAAACCATTGTCCTTCAATAGGATTTTACATAAACCTAGAAAGAATCCTAACAAAAAATGAAATATCTACTCTAGTAATGATGAGGTATATAAGACTTCCCACAAGGTTGTATGTACTTGGTTGCATCCTCATGTTCATTCCATTCTTTTGATGTAAGCTTCAAATTTTGTTCCATCAGAGTAAACAAAGGGTTGCATTCAGCTATGCCAAACATGTTCAACAAATTTCCAATGTACTTCTTTTGAGAAATGAATACGTACTTTGGATATGTCCCAAATTTGTCCTCTCAAATCCCTTCTTCAATGCTTTCTTTATGGCTCCAATATCATTCTCATCGTTCCCTATTCCCTGACAACAATTTTGCAAGCATTTTTGGAAAATAGAATTGCATCCACAAGATTAAAGTATTAAAATCCAATTTCAAAAGATTTCCAGTTCATTTTTCATACCAAGCTGAAGATGCTTGATTTAGGCCATATAAGGATTTAATGAGTTTGCATACTTTCAATTTTTGTCCCTTCATAACAAAACCTTCTAACTAACACGCGAAGGCATTCTCTTTCAACTCTCCATTCTAGAAACCAATCTTCCCATCCACTTCATGAACTTCCCATCCATTTATAGTTGCCAAGGCAAAGAGACTCTAGATGGTGGCCCATTTTGCTAAAAGGGCAAAAGTGTGAATTTTTTAAAGATGTTGCAGTTAGTTGGTTATTATTTTCCTATCAATTGAATATTTGTCTTTTGCAAACTACTTGTGGCAAACACTGAATAAAACACTACTACAACTTAACAGAAAATAAAGAAACCACGAGAACTGAGAAAATTATTGTACACACACAAAAAGAACACCAATATTTTTGGACAATTATCCCTAGAAAAACAGTGCCAAGTTGACCTCCAGCAAGGGTACACGCACAACCAACAACAATTGAGAGTTCAGACCCTTTGTACAATGAAACTCGACTTCCCTATGCAACCATAAACTCCACCCATGAATGTCCTCATCGTAGCTCTTTAGAATAGTGATAAAATCGACCCCATGGCTCGGAAACTAAGAACGGCTAACCCACAACTCGTCTCTGCTTTACACAATGAAACTTGGCGCCTATTTCTTCTTCTAAACTCATCCTTTTCACTGAGTTCACTTGATATCATAAATCTAGAAATTACAAGCACAATTTGGCATAGGAAGAATTTGGCCTCTTCTTGGGTAGTGGCAACCCCTAAAGATACACCACAAATTTTGAGCAATAAATCTATTCGACCTCTAATTTGAGTGCAACAGTCAGCTCAGCCCTCAGAATTTGCTCACTGTAAACTTTAGAAAATTGATCTCTTTGACAGTGTTAGATTATCTGAACCTCGACCTCCTGCAAGAAATCAATTAACCCAAACTTGCAACATGATTAGCAAATAAACCCATGATTAGCATGATAAGAAACTAGGGTAGCAAGAGAGTCCATCAAAGTTGGGAGAGACTAGCTAGGGTGGCAAGAAATCCACCGAAACTAGCATGAAGATTTCGCTTGAAGCCCTTGATCTAAAAATTGCTCGAGTTTCTCTTCCAAGACAATGAGAAATGATCAAATAGCATAAAATGATCCACAAATGAGCCCACCCTCCTTTTATAATTTCTCCACATGCTTATAGACTCCTTTAATATTATTTCATTAGTGGGAGGTACTTTCCACTAAGTGACTTTTGCTGCCCTTTTTAATAAAAAACTATTTGCTGCCATTTTCTAATAAAATAATATTTGCCACTATTTTCTAATAAAATGATATTTGCCTCCCTTTTTATTAATATGATCAAAATTGGGAAAAGTCCATAGTAACTTCTTCCCTCACAAATTTAGGGACATTATAGTCCTGCCTGCCTTAACAATGTTTGTCCTCAAGCAATCTTACCATATGTTGCTACTCCACAAGTTGGCCCAAGCTAAATGCCAAGATCCCAAATATGCCATTGAACCACTCCACGTCGTTTTGCCACCTGAAATGAATAAATCCCACTCAGCTCCTTAGAAAGTTTCTCTACCCGCAAATCAACTATATATACCTCAAGAGTGAACTCTTGAAGGGACAGTCCTCCTCATCCACCTGAACTGACTGCGACCTCTTCCTGCTGATCACACTACCAAGCTACCGAGGCACTCCATAAGATTAACGAGTCACCTAGAAACGAAAAGCTCTCCATGGAACTAAGATCCAATGGAAGGTTTGAATGGTCTCCCCTGTACAAACCAACACATCCCTACTAGTAAGCCCTGTAATGTCAAGGTCCCATGCTAACCTCAAAAAGAAACCACCATGTTGCCACTGCGCCACTCTAATTACAACAGAGTGTCCATCATGCTCATACTGGATCCTACTCTCTTGTAACTCTCGGCCACAATTCTTGTAATGACGAAGCTATGCCCAACCTGAAACGATAACTCGGTAATGTTGATTTCTATAGCATCGGAAAGTGTTTTAAGTATCATTTTTGGTAGAGAGGCTTGGACAACAGTTATCCAGAGAACCCAGAAATCGTTTGTGGAAATTCCACTCGGATATGACTTTATCAAAATAATTAATTATTTTTATACAGATCCCAAGTTTAAACTTAGGGAAATTAAATAATTAAAGGGTATTAATAGAGCAGAGTGCGAATCTTCTATAAAACGAAGCTCAAGTCATCTTTTAATCTGAGCCATTGATTAACGATATAATCTTGGTCGTTGATTCATCAGCGAAAAGACTATAAGAGGAGACTTGAGGGCCAATTGGAAATCAAGTCGGGCATACTCTCAGTACCCATAGGAAATCAATTCTGAAGCAAGAGAATTCGATTTCAGTGGGTGAGATTGTGAGGCAGGGTTGCAGAAGCGAAAGGAGGAGGGAGGAGTTAGCTATCGGGAAGCAGAAGTCTGGAGGATGAAGGAAAGGGTGAGTTGATCAGTAGCAAGACCCCCTCCACGCAGAGTTACGCAGTCCAGGGAGAGATTGCGCACATCCCTCACGCTGGATGACGCAAACGGTGAAGGAGGTCACCCCGAAGGTTTGAAACTTGTCTAGAGGTACCAGAAAATTCAGCCAGGTGTTTGCTATTTTTTCTCTGCTCAGTAGACTCTTGTAAATGTACTTTTCATTTTTGAAGATAAATACAAAACCCTCATCTGTTGCACCGGTTTTCCCACATTGGGTTTTTCCGGGGACAATTGTCCAAAAATAACTGTGTTCATAATGGTTGTTCATATTGTGCTACTCATGTAAATGTAATTTATCTTTATGTTCTTATGCTCTTGAAGAAAGTGAAGATTTGCAAATGTGTTTATTTCAAAATTTACTGAAGCATCTGTAAATAACTTATCTCATAAGTAGGAGAAATAAACCAAGTATTGCAATAATATTTTCCTTCCTGAAAATTTCACATGGTATCAGAGCTAAGGGCTAAAGACAGAAAGAGAGGATCTGCCATGGACCAAAGATCCATCATCCAGAAGGGTTCACGCAGTCAAAAGGACTCATGCAGTCTTCCAGAGCATGCAGAAATGCAGAGGGAACACGACATGAAAGTGCTGGCATCCAAACTAGAGGAGGATCTTGCTTGTGTGTTGAGCACAACTCCTCCAGGTGTTTGGTATATTGACAGCGAAGCATCTGCTCACATGATGGGGGTTCGAGAATGTTTTTCGAGCTACCAAGCAGAACAGATGAATTTCCAGATAACTATGGGAAACAAGGCAAAATGTACCCCCATTGGGAGAGGTACAATAACATTCCAGACTGAAGATGGAAACAAGATTCGAGCCACAAATGTTCTGCATGTACCAGGGTTGGGGATGAATTTACTCTCAGTGTCTCAACTATAGAACAAGGGTTGTGATGTATACTTCATTAGAGATAAGGTGTATGTCAAACACCCTAACTAGAGCAAAAAGGCACAAATCGGAGTAAGGAGTCACAACTATATAAACTCTAGCTTGAATCTCTAGTGGCCCTAATTGGCAATACAGACAACTGAGATCTAAATGAATTATGGCACAGAAGGATGGGGCATCTAAATCATGGAGCCTTGGGAATTCTCAAAAATACTGTCATAGGGGCTCCTGAACTCAACACGAAGAAAAACGAAGTTTGCAGGGGGTGCGTACTAGGGAAGTATGCTAAGGCAGTGTTTCCAAGAAGTAGCAGCAGAACCAAGGGTGTATTGGAGTTAATACACTCGGACATTTGCGGTCCAATGTCCACAACCGCTCTCAGTGGTGCAAAGTATTTTGCCACCTTCATTGATGATCATTCCAGGAAAACTTGGATCTATTTTCTGAAAACCAAAGATGAAGTCTTTAATCAATTCAAAGATTTCAAAGCATTGGTGGAAAACTCTACGGGAAAGAAGATCAAGAAACTGCGATCAGATAACATTGGAGAATATATCGATAATGACTTCACCAATTTTTGTGCAAGGGAAGCCATCAAGAGAGAATGGACATCTCCATACAATCTAGAGCAAAATGGAGTTGCAGAATGGAAGAATCAGACCATAATAGAAGTTGTCAGGGCAATGTTGTACGACCAAGATATGCCCAAATTCTTATGGGCAGAAGCCTGCAATACAACAGTATATATCCAGAACAAAGTTCCCCATAGAGCCTTGGGGAAGGTAAATCCCGAGAGTGTGTTCACAGGCAACAAGCTAGAGGTGAGCCACATCAGGATATTCGGCAGCATGGTGTACTGCCACGTTCCAGATGAAAAGAGGAAGAAGTTGGATCAGACTGCAGAAAAGGGTTTTGTTATGGGCTATAGTGAGAATGTGAAAGCATATCGCATCTATATTCCAAAGAGCAGGAAAATCGTGGTAAGAAGGGATGTAAAATTCCTAGAGGAGAGAGCCTGCGGGAAATCTCAAGAAATGACCACAGATACGTAGATTGAGGAGGATCCACTAGTACAGCCTCAACAGCCTACAAAGGATGAATCAAGTGCCTCTCCAAGGCACAAGGATTCTGAGGAGAGCTCCTCCAAAGAAGAACAAGAAGGAGAGCAAGTAAGACCGCCCACCACTGATGGGAGACCGAGCAGAGAACTTCAACAAATTCTTAAGGATGCAGAAGAATTTGTTGGAGCCCCTAGAGAAGGAAAGAGGATAAGAAAGCAGCTAGACAGATATCAAGCACTGGTAGCTCAGGTTGGTGAACCGTCCACCTTTCAGGAAGTAGCTCAGCATCAAGTGTGGGTGCATGCCATGGTGGAGTATAGATCCATCATGACAAATGATTTCTGGGAAGTAGTCCCTAGACCACACGACAAATCAGTTGTAGGATCCAGGTGAATCTACAAGATCAAATATGTTGCAAATGGCAGCATAGAAAAATTTAAGACAAGATTTGTAGCTAAGGGGTATGCACAGAAGAAAGGCATTGATTATGAGTAAACCTTTGCCCCAATAGCTCGCTACACTTCTATCAGATCTGTCATCTCTCTGGCTGCATAGATGGGATGGGAGATTCACCATATGGATGTCAAGACAGCGTTATTGAACGAGGTGATAGAGGAAGTGTACATCAGTGTTTTAAAACTCGAACTCGGGTTTCTAAACGGTCGAGGGTCGGCTCCGACTCTGACTCGGACTCGGCATTGACTCAGCCGGTTCAGTTTCAATGACTCTGTCTTTGTAAAAAATACATTAAATATTTTTTTTTATAAAAAAAACATAATTTTAAAGATTTTCATTCATGTTTCCAAACACAAAGCATTACAATATAGACAAAAGACAACATATGATAAAAGTAGGCTCATGAATATATCCATTATATCAAAATTGCACCCAGTGCATTGTCCAATACATGATGATATAGAGATCAGAACAAAAAACATAACCAAGGAGGCTCTAAATGGCCTCTACAACAAAACATGAATAGTCACTGCTGCTAGACCTCTGACAAGGCAATATCCTCCAGCTCAAACTCTGAACCAGAGGGGGAAACCACACGCTTCTCCTCATCCTCAACATCCTCAACTAGAACTGTAGCACGTTGAGCCTGAAATAGACGAGTTATGCACTTCCATCATGGTTGACTAGAGGAAGTGGCTGCGGCTGCAACTGGAGGACTTGGGACTAGTTAGAAGGCTACATAAAACCCTAACAGCAAAGAAAAATCCATTTTGAAGTCTGATTTGGAGGCTGGGTGGGGTCCGCGGCCGACTTGGACTAGCTCTGCCAATTTAGCTTGGGCTCGATCGAGCCGGTCGGTTTGTGACTGAACCGGCCGAGTCGATGACTAGCTCGACCGATTTGGTCACAAACCGGCCTCCGGACCAGTTTTTCTACCAAGTCGGTCCAGCCAGGTGTTTGGCTCGATTGGCTCAATTGATTCCGAGCCGGTCCAGCCAATTTTCAAAACTATGGTGTACATAGAACATCCAGAGGGCTTCAAGACACATGAGCAAAAGACTCATGTTTGCAGGCTTAAGAAAGCCTTATATGGTTTAAAGCAAGCCCCCAGGGTATGTTATGGGCGGATTGATAGCTACTTGCAGAAGATGGGGTTCGTCAAGAGTGACGTAGACCCCAACCTCTACTACTTAAGAGTAGGAGATGAGCCGCTTATTCTGGTACTTTAAGCGGATCATCTGTTCTTGACCGGATCATCCAATCTCATCAAAGAGTACAAGGAGAATCTGGCTACAGAATTTGAGATGAAGGACCTAGGGCAGATGCATTATTTTCTTGGAGTAGAAGTCTGGCAGCAGAAAGGGAAAATCTTCCTAGGGCAAGAAAGATACACTACATGAATCCTGAAAAGATTTCAGATGGAAGACTATAGACCCATGGCCACGCCAATGATTACTAACTAGAAGAATATAGACACAACGGAGGATGATGAGGCTGATCCCACCTTGTATAGGCAACTCATCGAATCATTGATGTATCTAGTCAATACTAGACCTGACATCTGTTATGCAGTGAATACCCTCAGTGAGTTCATGGTGGAACCAAGGAGGGCTCACTGGGCAGTAACCAAACATTTTCTCAGATATCTGAGAGGGACAGTCGAATATGGGTTGAAGTACACCAAGGGCAATGAGGTCCAATTGAGTAGGTTCATAGATGCAGATTGGGCTGGAAGCACAGTGGATCGGAAAAGTACAAGTGGGTATTGTTTCAGTCTTGGATCAAGAATGACCTCCTGGTGCAACAAGAAACAGAAATCTGTAGCACTAAGTTCAGCCGAGGCAGAGTACATGGCAGCAAACACCGCTTTGTGCAAGGCCATATGGCTTCGCAAGTTACTCTTGAACATGCTCAAGAAGCAGATAGAACAGACCGGGATTATGTGCGATAATCAGAGTTGCATTAAGCTCTTTGAAAATCCTGTGTTTCATGATCGGTCGAAACACATTGACATTCGGTGCAACTTCATCAGGGACTATGTCCAAAGAGGAGCAGTACAGTTGTGATACACTCCTACAGGAGAACAGGTAGAAGATCTCCTCACAAAGGCTCTGAGTAAGATCAAATTCATTAACTTCAGAGAGAAGATGGGGATGTTCGAGAATCCTTTCCATTAGAGGAAAGGGTGGTCTTCAGAAACAGAGGGAGATGCAGTACGAATGCGGCAGTGGCAGAGGCAGTGTCACAAGGCAGCAGCGCAGAGATGAGGGGCAGTAACCAGGACAGCATCAGTGCAGCAAGTGTTATAGAGTTAGAGCAGTGCAGTGGTATCTTACTTAAACACTTTCCTCGCTAAGAGGGAGTTTTTATTTCTATAGCATCGGGAACTGTTCTAAGTCACATTTTTGGTAGAGAGGCCTAGACAACAGTTATCCAGAGAACCCAGAAATCGTTTGTAGAAATTCTTCTCGGATATGACTTTATTAAAATAATTAATTATGTTAATACAGACCCTAAGTTTAAACTTAGGGAAATTAAATAATTGAAGTGTATTAATAGAGCAGAGTGTGAATCTTCTAGAAAACAAAGATCAAGTCATCTTTTAATCTGAGCCATTGATTAACGATATAATCTTGGTCGTTGATTCATCAACGAGAAGACGATAAGAGGAGACTTGAGGGCCATTTGGAAATCAAGCCGAGGACACTCTCTGTAACCAAAGGAAATCGATTCTGGAGCAAGAGAATTCGATTTCAGTAGGTGAGATTGTAGAGGCAAGGTTGCAGAAGCAAAAGGAGGAGGGAGGAGTCAGTTATCGGGAAGCAGAAGTCTAGAGGACAAAGGGAAGAGTGAGATAATCAGCAGCAAGACCCCCTCCACGCAGTGTTACGCAGTCCAAGGAGAGACTGCACAGAGCCCTCACACTGGATGACGCAGAGGGTAAAGGAGGTCACCCCGAAGGTCTGAAACATCTCTGGAAGTACTAATAATTGTGTTCATATGGTTGTTTCTATTGTGCTACTCATGTAATTTATCTTTTTGTTCTTATGCTCTTGAAGAAATTGAAGATCTGCAAATGTGTTTATTTCAGAACTTACTGAAGCATCTGTAAATAACTTATCTCATAAGTAGGAGAAATAAACCAAGTATTGTAGTAATATTTTCCTTCTTGAAAATTTCACAGGTAATGCCTGCACCTACCACTCCATGGCTAGCCTCGATCTTGAGCAAAAATAGGGGAAACCTACCTTGCCAAATGGTGAAGGTCTCAGCGACTCCCCATGTGTTAACCCAAGAATGGACTAGGTCACTCTCTGCCATTAGTCTGTTCATCACGAAATATAGTTTCCTATAAACCAACTAAATTCCTGGGTCCCAAAGCCAGATCTGCTACGGGATAGTTCTAACAACTGTTGGAATCCATTTGTTCCTCATCTTTGATCCCTTCGTTTAATCAATATATAGATGCCTGGTACATGAATCAATCTAGTACATGTTAAATTGCCTTGCGCTTGCCATATCCCACCACGAGGTCCGATATCCTGTCTCCTACTAACGTTCCTTGATTCTACCTGGAGCCTCATATGTTGTACATCTTGCTCACATAATGCTTCGAAATGTCCGTCCAAAAGCATATCATACACCTTCCTAGGTGTGAACTCTATTAAAATTGTGATGTTCTATGTTGTAACATTTACTTATTCCAAAACTTCTTTTTGTTGCAATATAGTTAAGCAATTGTAGATAGAACATAAACGAAATGGACAATTGAAGACAACCAAGAACAAGACAAGACAAAGAATTTAGGTCCAATACGCAAGGAAAAACCCACAAGGGGAAAACCCGGCCAGATTCTTCTTCTATTAAATATCAATTGTTCAACAAAGATACAAAGTACAATCAGAGATCAAGAGAATGAGTAAATTCACCCAAATCTGAACAAGTTGTAGCATAAAGATCACTGGTAGCAGCAGTTGATGCAAACACTGAATCAACCTTCAAGTTTTGCTCTTACTTTCCAACTCTCTCTCTCTCTCTCTCTCTCTCTCTCATAATCTTCTTCAAGTCTCTCCAACTCTCTCTTTTAAGTTTAAATCCTTCTTTCACAATGCACAAGTAGTGAGAATGAGATGATATGAAATACATATATAGGAGGAGAAAAATATTATGGTCATAAAGGAGGAGCAATACGCATGCCTTGAGGAGGAGTTACATATGCCATTTAGGGAGGTACACATACCTTTGTAACACACACCATTAAGGATGTATGCAAGCCTTTGTAACTCATGACATTAAGGAGGTGTAAGAGGAATATTTTATGACATGCCCTTATTGTGAGTAAGAAGAATATGCCATGTCTTAATGAGTGCGTATGAGAGAGTGAGAGTGTGACGTTTGCATTATTGAAAGCATAAGAGAATATTTTATGACAAGACTTTACTGAGAGTGAATTGTATCCATTGAGAGAGGGAGAGTTACAATGTGCTATGTGAGAATTAGAGGTACAAAGTGATTAAGTGATGAAGGTAAGGTGACTTGAAGTTCCTTTAATAATAATAATGTCATGACATCGTAAGGATAATCATAAAGGTAATAATAATAATATTGACGATTAAGTTAAAAATTGAACTATTAAGATTGATTAATGATAAGTTAAGTGATTTTCCAACATCTATACTTGATTACCAAGTCATTTACTATTTTTTGGAAAGTCGTGCTTGAGATGTTAGACATGACTTTCAAAGTTTAGAAAGTCACTGCAGAATTGTTAGAGATGAAATTTTATTTAAGAAAATTCATCCCTGGGCTGTAAATTCTCAACATTCCCTCTCAGTTAGGGAGGAATTTCCTTTTGTAACAAAGATGTTTTCTTTCTCTGCTCATCTCTAATCATCTCTACTCTAGAACAATGATGTCACAATCTGATGAAGAAGAATCATCATAGGGGAGATTCATTATCACCCTACATCCATTGAGCTTCCCATCTTGACACAGGCATGGGGGGATTACCAATTATAAACACATGACAAGGATCGCGCACAACCAAGCCTCCCTTTGCTTGGGGGGATTACCACTTTTCAACACATGACAAGGATCACCCACAACCAAGTCTCACATCTGCTTTGGGGAATTACCACTTGTCAACACATGACAAGGATCACGCTCAACCAAGCTTTCCCACAACAATCAAGTGGTAGAACACCTGCATCCACAGACTTTAGGGGGATTACCACTTGTCAACAAATGACAAGGATCGCGCATAGCCAAGTCTCATCTCTACTTGGGGGGATTACCACTTGACAAGGATCGCGCACAACAAAGTCTCACCTCTTTTTGGGGAGATTACCACTTGCCAAGGATCGCGCACAACCAAGCTTTACCACACCCATTGGCCAAATGGGTCATACTCCCAACAAGCCCAACTTGAGGGTAGGATGCATACTAGGGCATACTCTTGCCAAGTCCCAAACCTGATCGTAGGGGGGGTTACAACTTGTCAACACAAGACAAGCATCGCGCACAACCTATCGTCAAGAGTTCCCTCAACCCCAGGAGCTCTCCTGGCTCTATTCCCAACTTGGGAGCTCAAACAAGAGGGAAGAGCATAGCTCAGTATTCTCGATCATCCAAGACCGCCCACACCAGGAAGGGTCACATCTGTTTGTCCAAGCTACTCTCTGAATACCAAGAACTTCCCTTTCAGCAAAGCCTTGATAAGTATGTCAATTATCTGATCATCAATTGCAATATCATGGAGTCTTTTTGCTCCTCTCTGCACCATATCCTGGACATAGTGATATTTGATCTCAATGTGCTTGGCAATGTCATAGAACACAATATTTTCTACAAGATGAATCCCACTCTTATTGTCAGAGTATATTACTGTCGTATCTAGCACATGTTCAAACAGCTCCCCAAAGAGCTTCCTCAGCCACATTGCCTCACAACTAGCCATGCCAGTAGCAATGTACTTGGCTTCATCCATGCTAAGGGCTACAGACTTTTGTTTTTTGCTCATCCAAGATATCATGGCAAATCCCAAGCTAAAGCAGCATCAAGGTGTGCTCCTTCTGTCAGCAGAGTTACCAGCCCCATCAGCATCAAAGTGCCCATGTAATCTCACATCTCCGACAGTATATCTCAATCCAATATTGATGGTCCCATATAGGTATCTCAGCAGATGCTTTACAGCAATCAAGTATGCACGTGATGGCCTAATCATATATTGGCTCAAAGTATTGACCGCAAAACATATGTCTAGTCTAGTGTTCACTAAGAACATCAATGCCCGAATCAATTATCGATACTCAGAAGGATTAGCCAAATCAAGTCTTGCAGCTTCACCACGTAAATTTTTGAAATTCATATCCATTGGTGTGTTCATGGACATGCATTCTATTATACCAAATCTTTCCAGAATATTGACAACATATTTTCCTACAGAAAGGAAAATCTCACCAGATCTCTACCATACCTCTAGGCCCAAAAAGTAGTGCATCAAATGAAGATCTTTCATTTCAAATTTAGAAGCTAACTCCCTCTAACACTAGAGGATAAGAGGTTCTCCACTAGTCAAGAATAAGTCATGAACATATAATACCAAATCAAAGGCATACCTTGGATTGTCTCAAAGTAGAGATTTGGATCAGCATTGCTTCTCGAAAAACCAAGCTTCATCAAGAAGCTATCAATGCGGGCATACCAAGCTCTTCAGACTTGCTTCAATCCATCGAGTGTTTTCTTCAATCTACACACGAGTTTTCCTATCATGCACTTCAAAGCCTTATACTTGATCCACAAAAACTTTTTCCTTGAGGAAACCATGCAAAAAACAGTTTTCACATCCATTTGGTGAAAAGTCCATCCCTGGCTAGCAACTGAAGCCACAATGGATCGGATGGTAGTATATCGAGCAACAGGTGCAAAAATATCATCAGTCTTCTCCCTCTTTCTGAGAGAAGCCTCTAGCCACAAATCTAGTTTTACATTTTTCATTAATACAATTTGTACCATGTTTGATTTTATAAAACCGTTTGGAAGTCACAACAGACTTATCTTTGGGTCTTGGAACTATTTTCCATACATCATTATGGATGATGGACTCATATTCTTTAGCCATTGCATCTTTCCATAATTGATCTTTCACTGCTTCTTCAAAAGTGCATGGTCCATCCTAAATAATGTTGCTCATGGCTACAATGTATCTATGAAACTAGCAAGGTTTCTTGCTTTCTCTGAAGGTTCCTCTGGGGGCAGCGTGTCTATCAGCATCTTGTAGAGTGTCACAAAGCCATAATGGCCTCTTTCTAGCAGGAGGATCACTTGGAGGAGGATCCAAGGGGTCCATGGGCTCCATGGGTTCATCAGCAAAATCAAGCTTAGGCTCAGGATCTTCTTGAGCATCCAAAGCATCATCCTGGCCTTCCACATTAGCAAGAGGAGGAGTGTCACTTCCCTTTCCAAGAGCTGCATCTTCATCAAATGTTACATCCCTGCTAAACTCTATAGTTCTTTAACTAGGCATGTATACTCTATAAGCTTTAGAATTTTCACAATAACCAACAAACGTGCCTTTCTTACCTGAAGCTTCTAGCTTGGCCCTCTTTTCCTTTGGCACATGAAATTAGAGAGGGCAGCCAAAGATCCTCAAGTGCCCAACTTCAGGCTTTTCACCAGTGAATACTTCTTCAGGAGACTTGTTGTTTAAGGCTCGGTGTGGAGATCTATTTTGGACATAGACAGCAGTGTTAGCAGCTTCAACCCAAAGAAACTTTGGTAACTTTTGATCATGCAACATAGCTTTGACTACTTCCATGATGGTTTAATTCTTTCTTCCGGCCACACCATTTTGTTATGGGTTATATGGTACGGTGGTCTCATTCCTGATTCTAGCTTCTTTGCAAAAGTCAATAAAATCATTTGAAGTGAACTCTCCTTAGTTGTCAAATTTAAAGATTTTGATGTGCTTTCCAGTTTGTTTTTCTACTAGAGCTTTAAAGTCTTTGAACATGTTAAATGTTTAACTTTTGTTTTTCAAAAAGAAAATCTAAGTTTTGCAAGAAAAATCATCCATAGAGATTATATAATACAAGTAGCCACCAAGAGAAGTTACAGGCATAGGTCCACATAAATCAAAATGTACAAGATGAAGTACATGACTAGTTTTGCTTTTGCTTGAAGGGAATGGTCCCTTTACATGCTTTCCACTTGCACACCCTTGCAAAACTCCATCATGATATTACCTAATCTTTGGCATTCCAGAAACCATCTTTCTCACAAGGGGAAATGCTTTATTGTGCAGATGAGCGAACCTTGGTGCCAGAGTTCACATTGATGAGTGTTGTCATGAATCAATGCATGCATTGGTCTTCCATTGACTTTATAGAGACCTTCAAACCTCGATCCCAGAGTGAAGGCATCTCTCATTTTAGATCTCATTACCCATGTGAGAACTTTTCCAATTATGAAAGAACCTTGCATTTGTTTATCTTCTAAAGCAAATATGTATACAAGATTATTTTTCAGACCAAGTACATAAAAGACTTCTAGAAGAGAAATAGTTTTACCTTCATCCAGATAAAAAGAAACTGAACCAGATCCCCTTATAGGATATGTCGAGTTATCTCCAAGTATGATTTTCATATTCATCTCCCTCTCAACTAGATTTGAGAGAATTTCTTAATAACTAGTAAAGTGCCTTGAAGCACCAAACGATCATAGGAATCTGCGGGAGAGGAACTAAAAAGAGAAAAAACAAGAAAGTACGTTGATTGTGTCTTACTTGTATTATTATCATACCTTGGGTTCCTTGAAGTCTTGGAAGAATGGTGGCTTTCTTTATGAACAAATGGAGCTTCCCTTCTTCTATAATCAGATCTAAAGTTGTTGCTACAAATGTTGAAGTTGGATCTTGGTGCTCTTCTGTTTGCAGGATAGTCACGGTGATAGTGACCACGCTTATGGAGGTGATAGTAACCATGCTTATGGAGGTTGTAGCATTGAATTTATGGTAAGTCCGTGTTCCATTTATAGGAACTGCTAGATTTGGGAGCAAGATTTCTTGAAAAATGATGACCTCTTCTTCCTTTCTGCTTCTTGCCTTGGACAGCAAAAGCAGTAGATTCCCCCTCTTCATGCTTGGGAATTATTCCTCTAAAAATCATTTTGGTCTCTTCTTGATTACACTTTCCCATGAGTTCATTAAATGTGGGAAACTTATCATTGTTGTTGATGGTAGTAATAAAAGTCTCCCAAGTAGGACAAATACCTTCAAGCATAATTAGCACCAGCTCTTTATCAGATACAATTTCACCAGCAGTTGATAGTTGATCCTTGACTTTTGATATCCTCATAAAGCATGTTTGAATGGTATCTCCTATGTTCATCTTAATGTCCTTGAGTTGATTCTTCAAAGCAAGGATTTGACTCCAGTTGTTAACTTGATACATTCCAATCAGTGTGTCATACATTTTCTTAGATTTCTTCAAGTTGGACACTGAGATGGTCTTCAAGAGAATCAAGGATGATCTTTTTAGTCTTGACTTCTCATTTCTTACATCTAGCCTTGATAGCAACATTCGAATTTTCTAGTGGTTCCACTACCTCACCTTCAACATATTCCAATACATCATGTTCCTCAAGAGTAATATCCAATCTTTCCTTCCATGGACCAAAATTTAAGCATCATTCAACTTCTCTTCATTCTTGAAGTAAGAAAAAAACATCTTGATCTAGTCAAACAGATTTCGGCAACAAGTGATATTTTAGCAGTAAATACGAGGAGCAGCAAGTGATATTTCAACAGAAAATAGAAGGATGATAGCTCTTATTTTATGGGGCTTGTCTTCACCAAAGCTCTGATACCATGTTAAAATTTTGATGTTCTATGTTGTAACAATTACTTATTCCAAAACTTCTTTTTGCTACGATATTAGTTAAGAAATTGTAGATAGAACATAAATCAAATGCGCAATTGAAGACAGCCACGAACAAGATAAAACATAGAGAATTTCGGTCCAATGAGCAAGACAAAACCCATAAGGGAAATACCCAACTAGAGTCTTCTTTTATTAGATATCAATTGTTCGACACAGATACAAAGTACAATGAGAGATCAAGAGAATGTTTAAGTTCACCCAAATATGAACAAGTTGTAGCATGAAGATCACTGGTAGCAGCGGCTAATGCAAACACTGATTCAACCTTCAATTTCTGCTCTTACTCTCCAACTCTCTCTCTCTCACAATATTCTTCAAGTCGCTCCAACTCTCTCTCTCAAGTTCGAATCCTTCTTTCACAATGCACAAGTAGTGAGAATGAGATGATATGAGATACATATATAGGAGGAGCAACACATTATGGCCATAAAGAAAGAGCAATATGCATGCCTTGAGGAAGAGTTACATATGCCATTTAGGGAGGTACACATACCTTTGTAATTCACGCCATTAAGGAGGTACGCATGCCTTTGCAACTCATGCCATTAAGGAGGGGTAAGAGGAATCTTTTATGCCATGCTTTTATTGTGAGTAAGAGGAGAGTGAGTAACGTTTGCATTAATGAAAGTGTAAGAGAATATTTCTGACAAGACTTTAATGAGAGTGAATCGTATCCATTACGCGAGAGAGAGAGAGAGAGAGTTACGATGCACTATGTGAGAATTAGTGGTACGAAGTGATTAAGTGATGAAGGTAAGGTGACCTAAAGTTCCTTTTAATAATAATAATGTCATAGTATCATAAGGATAATAATAAAGGGAATGATAATATTGATGATTAAGTCAAAAATTGAACTATTAAGATTAATTAATGATAAGTTAAGTGATTTTCCAACATCTATGATTGATTAACAGTGAATGCAAGGTGATTTACTATTTTTGGAAAGTCATGATTGAGATGTTTGATGTGACTTTCTAATTTTAGAAAGTCACTCCAAAATAGTCAGAGATGAAATTTTATTCAAGGAAATTAATCCCAAAGCTGCCAATTTTCAACAAACTCAGGGGCAAAATGTATGCTATCTGCGCAGTTAACTCTCACCCCGACCATATGCCTCAGCTGGGAAGTTTGCCTCCTAATGCACTGTGCTCCGTCTAACGGTCTTAGATGAACCTCTCACGTCCTGTTGCTCGTGATGAGAACAGAAAGAGACAATATCCAAATCCTCTGTGATTGTGCATGATGTCGAAAAATGATAGAAGCGTGGGCTCTGATATGTATGTCCAAGAACACATATGGACACTCACAGCCAGCCCTGTGATTGACCCACTCTCTAAAACTGGGTACACCCACCCCAATGGCATGCTTGACATCCTCATTAAGGAATGTCACGGCTAGCAGCACTCCCCTCAATTTGTTGTGCTTCCTTGTACATAACTGCACATCACCATGCACCTTCGTGCTCCTCTGCATACCACTGCTCATCACTACATATCCCTATACACCACTGGATGTCATGGTCCAAGACTGAGTCAACATGCATCTTCCTGCATCCTATCTGTATCACAATCCTCCTCCCTGAGAGATATGAGAGGCATAGCTCCTCACTAGCTAGCAGAAATGTCGTTGTTGTACTGATACTGAGTGATCCTCGTGCCCAATATACAAATGGAAGGGCATCCTCTCCATACAATGCTCTTCCTGGTAGCATGCCAATCCATATGAATATCACCCTACACCCCCCTACATGAATGATGTGCCAAGTCATCTCCTAAAGTCAACACACTCCTCCATCAAGCTAACTCACCACTAGCATTGACCAATACTTTGATGGGAGTGCGAAGGAATGCAAGTGGTTGGTCATTGGATCAATCATCTTGTTGATGCCATAGTCATCCTGCACCCCTGGATCCCAATGCCAAACTGGGCTCCCAATATCCTTGATGCCTGAAGGCTTTTGCGGGCTATTCCTGGGACTACAACTATCTCCACAAGTGTATCCCACTACACTAGGTACCAACTCAAGATTTGCTGCCATCCAATCTCAAAGGAGGGATCAAATGTACAAACTCATGTGTACTGAACAAGCCCACCATGTTGATGTTGTGCCATACTCAGCTCGTATTGCTGTCTTGCTAACCAGGTCATCCCACACAATCTGTCTAGGTAACTCTGCCTCTCTCTGTCCAATACATAGAGGTGGGCTAATAATGCTATAAGCCCCATCGATGTGCCTATGAAGTGAATTGTGTTGAAGTCCCAACATATGCTCTTTTTGCTACTTTGCTAAGGACTTTAACGGTTCCTCAATGTTGGATACCCTGACTGCTGACTCGGCACATAATACTCCGAGGCCCTCTGGTTCAGTATCCTGCAGCAAAACAGTACCCACTTGCACTTCATCAATGGCTGGTACCAAGGATGAATGCTCACTCGTCTTAACCATCTCTATCTCTTGAGCCTTGAGAGAGTTCTCCAAAGGAGGAAGCTTATAGTCCTCATGGTGTAGATCCAAGCCATGATACTCCTCATGATCATGTGAGTCAATGGGCGCCTCACATGTCTCCAGCCTTCCGATTTTGATCTGTCATCTTACTGCTACTCAACTAGGCCAACCTTTCTATTATCTTCTCATTATTACTGAGAATCCTGTCTATGACCTTGTTGGCTTCCACACAGCAGGCCAAGATTGTGCTCTGATACCACTGTAATATACTTACCATGAATAACTTGGAAGAACACACGAATTATTCTGAGTTATATAGGTTTTTCTCTGAGGTACTTGCACAAACAGTTTGCAGATAGTGTACTGTAGGTGATCTTGTGAAATGTTACAGCATAAATATCACAAACAATGCCAAACATACATGATAAAAACACTTAAAAACAGCTGATATCCAACTTTCATTGAATTAAAGGGCGTTTACACCATCGATAATTCATGCTTCAGCAATAAAGGAGGATGAGATTAGAAATACCAGTGAACATGAGTGCATAGAATGCCTGCAGATGACAGCTGGAATAATATAGTGTCACCAGCAACATAAGTTATTATTATTTGCATAGAGATAACAATATAGATGTGAGTATACTCAGTTCGGCTATGCGGATATCAGCTAGAGGACAATAATAATAATCCACAGCTCACACGTTCAGCACAGTGAGGTACTTCGTTCCATTTTTCAGCATGTACAAATAATCTTTGAAAGTAATTTGTCACATGTGAATGTATAACTCATAATCAGTTTTGCAATATACTAATGTGAGACCAGATGCACAATACGCAGCCCAAAGATGAGGAACCTTCTACACACAAGCAGAACCAAGGCTCTCGGTCTCAACCAGCAAGTAGCACAGCTTCACACAGTGCCAAGAAGACAACCAACAAGGGTACAAGCATAGCCAGTAACAATTGAGAGTTCAGACCCTCTGTACAATGAAACATGACTTCACCATGCACTGATAAACTCCACCCATGAATATCCTCAGCGTGGCTTTTTAGAACAGTGATAAAATCAACCCCATGGCTCAGAAATTAAAGGCAGCTAACCCACAACTCGTCTCTGCTTCACACAATGAAACTCAGCCCCTATTTCTTCTTCTGAACTCGTCCCTTTCACTGAGTTCACTTGATATCATAAATCTGGAAATTACAAGCACAGTTTAGCTTAGGAAGAATTCGTACTCTTCTTGGGTAGTGGCAACCCCGAAGATGCACCACAAATTCTGAGCAATAAATCTATTCAGCCTCAAATTTGAGTGCAACAATCAGCTCGGCCCTCGGAATTTTCTCACTGTAAACTTGAGAAAATTGATCTCTTAGGCACTGTTAGATTATTTGAAACTTGACCTCCTGCAAGAAATCAATTAACCCAAACTTGCAACGCGATTAGCATATAGACCCATTAATGCATAATTTCCAACTAGGGTGGCAAGAGAGTCCACTGAGAGAGACTAGCTAGGGTGGCAAGAAATCCACCGAAACTAGTGTGAGGATTTCGCTTGAAACCCTCAATCTAAAACTCGCTTGAGTTTCTCTTCCATGACAATGAGAAATGATCACTGGCACAGCGTTGGCCCAAGATGATTTACGTGCAGGAGCTAAAGCGCATGAAGAAAACTTGGAGGAAACTAAATGACAAATGGATGAGAAAATGGGGAATTAATTGGCAAGATTGTCCAAATTCTAAAGAGGAGATAAAAAATTGGGTGTTTGAAAAATTCAGGACTGCCATGCGGGAAAAACAGGTCGGCAGAAAAAAAAAGCGATATATGTCAAAAACTTCAACCCATCACAATCACATGAAGAAAAGACTTATTTGAGAGCGACAATCAAGGGAAAGGCAGAAATTTTAATAGCAAAGCTGAAGACTGGATCTCACCATCTTAGGTGTGAGACAGGGTAGATGGATAACCCCCAAGGAAGAATGGGAAGAAAGAATGTGTATTTTGCAAGACAAGAGCAGTTGAAACTGAATGGCACTTTCTGGCTTATGAGGACATTTGTAATCAGTTTGAAAGTGGCCTAACGGTGGACAATTTGAGTACTCTGTTCGAAGAGGCAAGGCTTCACAAAACTGCGAATTTCTTGATCAAAATTCACAGCAAAAGAGCTGTTCTAGAGGGAAACTTGAGAGTCTGATGTCTTGTATGATGTGGAATGTGGGTCCCTTAGACCATTGGGTCTCGTGGACATTATGAAAATATATCACATCATATCATCAAATAGCATAGAATGATCCACAAATGAGTCCACCTTCCTTTTAGAATTTCTCCCCATGCTTCCAGACTCCTTTAATATTTCGTTTTGGGGGGCCAATTTCCACTACATGAATTTTGTCACCCTTTTTAATAAATTACTATTTGCCGCCCTTTTTAACCCCTCCATTTTTATTAATATGATCAAAATTGGGAAAATTCATTAGTAACTTCCACCCTCACAAAATTAGGGACATTACATCATCAATATAAATATTCATCACCAATTCTAAAAGAATATCAACAATACTTATCCATGGTTGTCTAAGCAATTTTGGGTAGTTGACATTGATGTGGTTCCATCACAAGGTTACTTGAGAGCGGGAACGAAAACGGGGAGCAGGAGCGACATTTTCATAAGTTCTCGGTCCAAGTGCGAATCGGGGAGCGAATTTTTATATAATATATATTTTTTTATATTTGGATGCATATATGTCAACAAAAAGATGGGAATGATGAATTAGACATAAAAAACATAAAAACATAGATTGAACCATATAATATCAATCATCTAAAAGATATAATCTTCATCATGATTCATCAATCTTAAAGTTTCAAGCTTTGAAAATTCAATTTTATAACATTTATCATTATTGATTCATTGATCACCATAGTTGTACTTGTAATCTAAGTGTAACTATTACAACAAAGAATATCTAACATGAAATGAAATGTTATAAAATGAAACGAAATGAAACAACTTTCAACTTTCATGAAGCATCATATTCATAATTCAAAATGAGTTACAAACTTATAACTTCCAACTTCAAAGTTTCAAACTTCAAACTTAAATTGTGTTAAAATTGGAAACTAGGGCCAAACTCCACTTTGCACTGCTCATATGATGGAGATGATATTTTTGTTGGATTCCTCTTTCAGAGAGGTACAAGATTGATCTAAAGATCATCTTGTTTGGATGAGAAGAAGTTGGATTTTGAATTTATTTTTCTCAGATGTGCAATTTGTTAAGGTCGGCCAGAATTGTAATGTAGGCTCACAAGCCCCAAAAGATGTGTCACACACCCTCATTGATGGATATAAATAGGGGAGACTAAAACTTCATTTTCGACATCAACTCCTCACACATTCTCTCTCCTTCTAATTGGTTCGTTTAAGCCTTAGGATACATTCTCTCTCCTCCGCACGTGTGAAAGGATAGCTAGAGATTTTAGATTGTTTAAGCGTTTCTGTTGCAGCGTTGACCTTGGTTCAACTCACATTGTTTGATTTCGATTTTTGGGACAGATTCTGAGTTTGAGAGGCCACAGCTGAAGGCACATAAATCGAGAAATTCTAGGTTCTTTCACTGTTGTGTTGACCACAGTTTGACCAGAGTATTGACCAGGTTTGACCATGAAGTTGTGAATTGTTTTGGGCTAACTTTGACTGTTTCATGAGGCTGAGTTTGACTGGCTTTGACCGAGCTCCATTGGGAGACATTTTGTGGGTTTGACCAACATTGACTTTGTTGTCTAGGGCATCCTCTTGACTGCTGAAAATTGTACTTTCTCTCTTTGCTGAATTTGAAGATTAATAAGAATATTTGATCAAAGGGTTTTCCCTGCATTGTGGTTTTTCCCTGGCATCCGCCAAATTATTGTGTCCTCTTGTCTTGGCTTGTCTTCTGGTTATTTATTTATGTTCTATCAGCATTTACTGTCAATGTTAATGTGATTGCTAAACAGGAAATTGAATTGGGCTAACAAGAAAGATTGAAGTCAATTGCTCTAAGCATAGAACATACCATTGTTAACTAATTTTACATGGTATCAGAGCTTAGGTGAAGGCAAAGCCCAAGCAAGAGTGAGAAGAGCAATCACTGAAATCTGTTGGACAAGGACAAGGGTCAATGGCTTCCTCATCATACTTCAACTCTG